>OMNN01099129.1:0-25868 GCA_900302755.1 Chromis chromis | reverse complement strand
ATATTATTTATCTAATTTTGTCATTTAGAAAGGCCCCTATAGTTCTATAACCATCTGCGCTTTAGTTTAAATTGTGCTCACGTAATTAATGTTTACCACAGACTTATTGACAGAACATAAACTTGGAGCCAGGGAGTATTACTTCAGGATAACAGCTGGTCTCTGGGTGTGAGGAGCAAATAATGAAACAGCCATACACTGTATAGTCTGCTGTAGGATCTGTTCCCATAGAAAATATATATTTTGGTTCTACACAGAACATTCAAGCAAGAGTTTCATCACATAAGAACCATAAAAAAATTATTATGGAGCAAAAATAAATTATTCAAGGAACCATTTTCAAGATAGTTCTGTGTCGACCCACCTGGTTTTGTTTTAATAATAAGACTTGATAATGGTTTAATTAATTTATGGTAAATGGTCTGCACTTATATAGCGCTTTTATCCAAAGCGCTTTACAATGTGTTTCGCATTCACCCATTCACACACACATTCACACTCCAATGGCGACAGACTTCCATGCAAGGCGCTAATCTGCCATTGGGAGCAACTTTGGGTTCAGTGTCTTGCCCAAGGACACTTCGGCATGTGGGGGGACCGGGGATTGAACCGCCAACCTTGCCATTAGTGGACAACCCGCTCTACCACCTGAGCCACAGCCGCCCTATGGCCTTCTATGGCAAATTAGTTTCTTTCAAACAAGCACAACATCAGTGTTGATTCTCTATTTCACAGCTGTATGTAGCCATATACTTCTGGTATCAAAATGTAGGTAAAAATGAGACCTTTGATTTGCTATAAGTTGTTTTGAGCAACCACCTATCCTACATGGTGATATGACCCTTGAAAGTTCACCAAAATGCTTGAAGTTGATTGTAGAAAAAATCAACAGTTGCAGTATTTTAGCCCGTTTTTGTTGACATTGTGAGTATATGTGAAATTAATTTGGTGCAATTTTCAAACGTGTTTTTCAGCCCTGACAGTTTCATGTCTATCTCCTGTACTTAAAAAGTTATGAATGCTCAGAAATGCTGGAAAATAGTGTGAATTAAAAAGCACACATTTTCTACCCACCTCTATGTGCATCAAGGGCCTGTAACTCAGAAAATATTCATAGTATGAAGGTTAAGATTCTGCATCGGTTTTATTAAATAGTGTACAAAAAACATCAGCTGAATCTGAGGGGTCAGGTGGGAACTCTTTCAGGTTAGAATGACCCTGCCTGTCAAAGGGAATTCAGGGGGGAGGTCTAATCTAATCATCCTGTGACATATAAATGTGTCTCTTTCAACAGTCCAACCAAACGAAGTGGACATGAGCTCCCCTCTGATGTATGGGACCCCCAGCTCCAGGGTTGAGGGGACTCCACGCAGCGGAGTGAGAGGCACACCAGCCAGACAGCGTCCTGATCTGGGCTCAGTCAGAAAGGCTCCCCAAGTTGACCTTCACTCTGAGCCGGTCAGTAGAGGAGCAAAAATGCTGTCTGTCATTTATTGTACTTGCATGAAACCTAAAACCACAGACATTAACTGTTCATTGTTATCTCACAGCCAAGCACAGATGGAGCAGTAGCCAGCGAGCCAAACGCAGGCCAGAGACTGGTGATCTGGGGGACTGATGTCAATGTGGGAACCTGCAAGGAGAAGTTTCAGGTATTAAACTCATCATAAATGTCAGCTTTCTTAGAATATCTTGTATTATTAGTCCAAGAACTAATGTTGCTGTGCTTTGCATTACTTTACTTCCAGAGGTTTCTGCAGAGGTTCATTGACCCGACCTCCACTGAAGATGAAAATGCTGGTCTGGACCTGAACGAGCCTTTATACATGCAGAAGCTGGAGGAGGTGACTTATTTATTTATCTGTTTATTTTATAATGTTATGCTGCTCTGAACCTACACACAGCTTTAAGTCAGACTCACACTACACAATGTTAGTTAATTGTGAAAGCTTAAAAGGAAATTAAGAGAAATAGATGCTGTACATGATATTTCAAGTCTTTAGTTTACAGGACAATTGAGTCTTGACCATTAATCTTTCTCTTTGTCTAACAGATCAGTGTTGTCGGTGACCCCGTGCTGAATGTGAATTGCCGACATGTGCAGTCCTTTGATGCAGAACTTTACAGACAGCTCATCTGCTACCCACAGGTAAAGTCCCTCAGTCTATAATTATTAATTTTCTTATTAAATGTGCAGCATCCAGTCAGCTTGGACAGTTTTGATGCAACATTTTTGCTATGATTACATACATTTTTGAGGCTCTTTTAAAAATAGGTTAAATTTCTCTGCTCTACTAATAATGTAACAACCCCAAGCTAATAAATCTGTTATAGACTTTATAGTACTGACTAAAAACTAGTAGACTGAAGCTATAGCTTAATACCATCTGTTGGATAAACTAGAGAATTCCTAAACTAACTGCACAGTCCTCAATGTAGGTGGCTATTAGGATTAGTCACACTTTATTTACAGTGTATCCATCAGCCTCTGCTTTGTCTCTGCTTTTTGTTAAAGTTGTAATCCTAAGAGTTTTGTTTCCTTCACAGGAAGTCATCCCAACCTTCGACATGGCAGTCAACGAGCTTTTCTTTGAGCGGTTCCCTGACTCAATCCTTGAGTACCAGATCCAAGTCCGCCCCTACAACGCCCTGAAAACCAGAAACATGAGGAGCCTGAACCCAGAAGGTGTGTGTACTCATTATCTCAGACTCTGTCACCGGATGGTTACAGAGTGAAATCACACTGATTGGGGCTACCGTGGGCAACATATTCCATCTCATATTTAGTGTGGGATTTTTGGGAACATTGACGTATCAGCTGGAGGCTAACGCTTCTGCATGCCTTATGTCCACAGACATCGATCAGCTGATCACCATCAGCGGCATGGTGATCCGCACCTCACAGCTCATCCCCGAGATGCAGGAGGGTTTCTTCCAGTGCCAGGTGTGCGCCTACAACACCCGCGTGGAGGTGGATCGCGGCCGTATCGCTGAGCCGGCCGTGTGTCGCAACTGCAACAACACCCACAGTCTGGCGCTCGTTCACAATCGCTCAGTCTTTTCAGACAAGCAGATGGTGAGAGTTTGAAGGGGTTGGTAATGGGGCAGATTGCTTACAGTCAACACCTAATCTCAGAATATGTTAGGTGGTAATTAGTGAGGTGTCGCCGTTGAGGTCATGACATCTGTTCATTTATCGATCTTCCTGTGCAACAGATTAAGATTCAAGAGTCTCCCGAGGACATGCCGGCCGGTCAGACACCTCACACAACTATTGTGTACGCCCACAATGATCTGGTTGATAAAGTGCAGCCAGGAGACAGAGTCAACATCACCGGTAAGAACTCCTAAATCCCTCTACTGCTCTTCATGCAACTTAATTATTTCATTATTGATTCACCTGCCAAGTGTTTCTTTAAAGTATCCATGTTTTAAAAATGATAAAAATTTACCATCACAGTTTCCTGGAATTGAGGTTACAGCTTCAGATTGTCAGGAACTCAAAGATATTCAAATGAAGCAGAACTCCTCCTAGTTTAAAGCTAGAATTGTGGATTTTGACGGATCAGTAGTAAGTGCTGAACATTCTGTTGATTTTTATTTTATTTTTTTTATTCATACTTTGATATTTATACATGACAATGATACACACAGGTCCAGACCTTGACGAATACAAATACAAACATTAACATTTTCACAACAACACTAGATAGAAGGGAGATCAGTGCATGCTCATACTTGAATACATATTCAATTCATTGTCAAAAGGTTCAAATTGTCCTATACAGGGGTAGATAAGGTTTCAAAAACAAGACAAAAACAGACACAACATTTCTCATATTGACCAGATTTAGATCAAATTAAATCAAATCAATATTGGCGACAATGATATGTGCCCCCACACCTGCTTCCAAATGATTTCAGACCTAAACTTAAGGGTTAGGGTTGATTGACTACTGATTTCAGCTTTAATACAGTCTATATAGAAATATAATATAAAGTTTTCCAGGGCCCAAGCTGACATCTGTGTATAACCAACATTTTACAGTAATATTAAACAAAAAAAAAGTGTAAAGGCAGTAATGCACTAATGTACTTTTTATTTTCTAGATGAACAATATTTGATTATTAAAGTTGTTTGCAATTCTTTTTTTGTGAATACACTCATTATTTCAGCATCACCCTGTTTGCATTGAACTTGCATAAGATAGTTAAATTGTTCACTGGCACACATCCTAACAGTCTCTCCATCTTCTGTGTAGGTATCTACAGAGCAGTCCCCATGCGCGTTAACCCACGGCAGAACAACGTGAAGTCAGTCTACAAAACTCACATAGATGCCATCCACTTCCGCAAAACGGATGAGAAACGCCTGCACGGTTTGGACGAGGAGGCTGAACAGAAGCTCTTCACCGAGGACCGTGTGCAGACCCTGAAGGAGCTGGCAGCCAAACCAGACGTCTACGAACGCCTCTCCTCTGCCCTCGCACCGAGCATCTACGAACATGAGGACATCAAAAAGGTGAGCGTGCGAGTGGATGCGAGCCAAGGTCTGAGTGTTAACCTGCACCCGATAGCAGGACTAAACGCACAAGCCCTCAGTTGTACTGATTTGCATGATGAATAACACTCTGGTTATGGCTTGGATTTAAGAAAAAGTCAGTGGAATTCTAACATTTATGTGCCCTGATTAGAAAAGTAGACATTTAGATGTATTGTGGCAGGAAAAACACAATGCAGTTACATATTAGTTTCTTTCTGTAGCTGTGCTGGTTTTATTGCTCTTTATTGTGCATATCAGCTTGTTGGGTTAGTTTAATGTCACTGCAGCCATCATTAATATTGCTAGTCAGTTCAGGTTGAGTTGGGAACATAAGTACACTTATGTATTGATTGAATCCGATTAGGACCTGACAGAATCAAACGTCATGATTGTTATTGGGGCGGCTGTGGCTCAGGTGGTAGAGCAGGTTGTCCACTGAGCAAGGTTGGCGGTTCGATCCCCGGCCCCTCCACATGACGAAGTGTCCTTGGGCAAGACACTGAACCCCAAGTTGCTCCCAATGGCAGGCAGGCACCTTGCATGGCAGCTCTATCGCCATTGGTGTAGGAAGGCGCTATATAAGTGCAGACCATTTATGGTCACAGAAAACACGTGTTCGTGTTCTCAACAAGGTACCAGTGATTCAAATTGACTACTTTATGTGTCATTTTCAGTTTAGTTTTTACTGACTGTGCTCCAGTATATCTGTAAAATGACAAATTGTATTAGGTTTTTGAGCAATAAAAATCCCAGACTTATTTCCATTGTTGTCTCTGGAGTTCAACACTGTTGGCTCATCCATAAGCTTACAATGTTTACAGAGGAAAAGTATTAATATCCCAAAACAAAGGGCAAGCCGATGGCCAAAGATGCCACTCCTGGTTTCACTTCTGGACAGCCAGACTTTTGCTGCATGTCATTGCCTTGCTTTCTTTGAACCTGTCTGTCTCTAATGCAACTACTCATCAAAGGCAAAATGACTAAAAATGAATCTTTGATCCAAAATTTTAAGGATTTTTTGGGTGGATTTTACTCTTAATAAGTTGGCCTAATATATTATGGTATGACGCCTTCAGAAAACATGCACAACAGAAGTAAGGACATGTGAGACGATCCACAAGACAAAAATCTGTTAAAATAAAAAAACAAAAAACAGAATCGAGATTAAAGTGACAGTGACACAAAAGTGGCAAGGTTTTTGCATCACAGTCAAAATGTCTGAGAAGGTTCATTGTTCTTGTCATTTGTATGGAATGAGTAATGTTGTTAAATAACTGGACAAACCTTGGTGACTAATAAATGCTGTTCCTGGTGTGTTTTTAACATTTTTTGACCGTTTCTATCCCTCTCTCTTGTTTTCAGGGTATCCTGCTTCAGCTTTTTGGCGGCACTCGTAAGGACTTCAGTCAGACCGGCCGGGGTAACTTCCGTGCAGAGGTGAACATCCTGCTCTGTGGTGATCCCGGCACCAGTAAGTCCCAGCTGCTGCAGTACGTCTTCAACCTGGTGCCCCGCGGCCAGTACACATCAGGAAAAGGCTCCAGCGCTGTGGGTCTCACCGCCTACATCATGAAGGACCCAGAGACCAGGCAGCTGGTCCTGCAGACTGGAGCTCTGGTCCTCAGTGACAACGGCATCTGCTGCATTGATGAGTTTGACAAGATGAGCGACAGCACGCGCTCTGTTCTGCACGAGGTCATGGAGCAGCAGACCCTCTCCATTGCTAAGGTATGTTTGAAAGATTTAGGAGCATCTAAATGTGTTTCAGAAGTAAATGAGCTACTGTTTCTCACTGATTTTCTTTTTTCCATCTGCAGGCTGGAATCATTTGCCAGCTGAACGCCCGCACTGCCGTGTTGGCAGCTGCTAACCCAGTTGAATCTCAGTGGAATCCCAAGAAGACCACGATTGAGAACATCCAGCTGCCTCACACACTGCTGTCCAGGTGAAGAGCAGCAGAAACACAGACACTCCTGATAGAAAACGACTTTCACTGTTTTGATCTGTTAAAATGTTGCTTAGAAAGATGGTTAATTTTCACCAAATAGCAGCTACAAAAGAGATCTGGTCATCAGATTCAAAGCAGCATGCTCAAGAGATTAATATGATAAAAAAGTAACATGACAAGTTTGAGACTGTTCCTCTTTTATGATTAATTCATAAAACATTTTTGATATGTCTGCATCTCCATTCTGTAATCTTTAACTCGATGTACTCTGCCAGCTCAGAAACTTTGTTCTCATCTCACATATTGGAGTAAAACTACAGGATTAAAATGTTTCTATATTGAGAGATAATTTGATCTGGTTTCCAAAAAGCTCAGTTTGATGAAACTGTTACCCTTTTCCTTCCTCAGTTTTATTTTCTATTGGCATTCTTTCCGCTTAGTCTTTAAATGTCAAGGGGAAGGGTTGTACAACACATTTCTTAGTTTCACAAATAGTAAACTTGCCAACAGCTACATCATTCTTATCTGCTCATCTGTACAGCAAGCTGCTCAATAAAACCATGTTGGAGATTTATCAAACCCAGGGAGACAACAGTGATAGTGTCTACAGTCATTCATTTTTCATGAGATCTTTAGGATTTTGTTCCTGTCTGTGTTTCAAAGCTGTCACATTGGTGCCCTTTTTAACATTGTGATCATTGCTCCTCCAGATTCGACCTCATCTTCCTGATGCTGGATCCCCAGGACGAGGCGTACGACCGGCGGCTGGCCCACCACCTGGTGTCGCTGTACTACCAGAGCGAGGAGCAGATTGAGGAAGAGTTCCTCGACATGACTGTGCTGAAGGACTACATCGCATACGCACGGACATACATCAATCCGAGACTGTGTGAAGAAGCCAGCCAGGCCCTCATTGAGGTTTGTTTGCTCCTTGGATTCATTCATGAAAGTTTCCAGCCAGCTCTGGCTACCAAGAGCCTTTTTGACCTTTTATGTGTTAAACATGTCAGTGGATTAATATGGTATCAGTCTCTTTGAACACAGCTGACCTTTTCTACGTTCACCCTCAGGCCTATGTTGACATGAGGAAGATAGGCAGCGGTCGTGGGATGGTGTCTGCATACCCCAGACAGCTGGAGTCCCTGATCCGCCTGGCAGAAGCTCACGCCAAAGTACGTTTCTCCGAGAAGGTGGAGACGATCGACGTGGAGGAGGCCAAGCGGCTGCACAGAGAGGCCCTCAAACAGTCGGCCACTGACCCCAGGACTGGATTTGTTGACATCTCCATCCTGACAACAGGTATAAACTGACTTCTTCCACAATTCAGCTTTTATGAAATACTAAAAACTGCCACCATGGTCGTTTTGTCCCTCCATATGTTGCTTGTGACTGTTTGCTCATGTCACAAGTGACCACCAGAAGCTGCTGACCATGCAAGCTCCAAATAGAGTCAGTGTATCGGAGCTGAAACAATGAATTTATTAGAATTGTGACAGAACCAATTATGGAAACAGTCATTTGTTGTAGCCCCACAGTGCATTTCAGTGTGTTGTTGTTGTTTTTCTAATAGGTATGAGTGCCACAGCCCGCAAGCGTAAGGAGGAGGTCGCCCAGGCCCTGAAGAAGCTGATCCAGGCCAAGGGAAAGACCCCTGCCATGAAATACCAGCAGCTGCTTGAGGACCTCAGAGGACAGTCTGAAACTGTACGTTGTTTTTCATTGCCTTATTTTAAAACTAGAGTGAAATCAGTGCCGAAAAATCTAAATAGAACATATTTAGGGGAAACCGTTGTGGATTCATGTGCACATTTTTAAAAACTATACATTGTCCGTTTCTATCCCTTCCTCTTATGACCGTCTTTATCACCCTGTTTCCAGGCGATCACCAAGGAGCTGTTCGACGAGGCGCTCCGAGCCCTGGCTGACGACGATTACTTGACGGTCACTGGAAAGACTGTTCGTCTCCTTGCTTAAGGCACACCCTGCAATTATGTACAGTCCTTAATTTTAAATCCTATCCTGTGTCGACCTATTTTCTCATGCTGTAAAAAAAAAAAAATTGTTTGTATAATTAAACCAACATATGTTTTCTGGGCGTATTAGATGTTTAAGTGTCCTCATGTTTCGAAACATGATTCAGAAGTGCCACATGACTCATTCAAATGGTGGTGTCCTGTTGCGAGTAAAGAAAACATGAAAACAAACGCATATGGTGGCAATTAATATTTAAAAGTACTTATGTTTCATTTGTTACCTGTTTTCAAGTAATACTCTGGCTGTTTTGTGCTTTATTAAGGTAAAAAACTATCTGTCCAACTTGTTCTTTCTAGTCAGAGTTTCTCTTTTGTAATGTTTTGGAGTACTTGCTATTGCCACAGATTATTTGTCTTAAACAGTAGCTTGCATAGACTGTTTGTTAATAGAAAAAAATAAAATGTTGCTCACTGAAAAGGCTTGCAACGTTTATCTTTTCCACTTGTTCTAAGTTGATAAATTCCACTTTCATATTTTCCCATGCGTATCTTAAGTTGTTTCGCTCCAGCAGCATCATGCAGACGGGTTATTATGCCCTGTAGCAGGTTGTTGCTGCGCTTCATCTAGATTATGTCATCTTTACTTTGAGGAAAACATTCAAAGCCAAGATTTTCTGCATTAATGGCTGCACCATTTAATCTTATTATATATTCTCTTTAAATTCAGCCTAACATGTTTGGTATGGGGCTGCACGGTGGCTCGGTTGTTAGCACTGACTAGAAGATCCCCGGTTCGCCTCCCGGCCTGGGCCTGGGATCTTTCTGTGTGGAGTTTGCATGTTCTCCCTGTGCAGCGTGGGTTTTCACCAGGTACTCCGGCTTCCTCCCACAGTCCAAAAACATGCTGAGGTTAACTGGTGATTTTAATTGTCCATAGGTGTGAATGTGAGTGTGCTTGGTTGTCTGTCTCTATGTGTAGCCCTGTGACAGACTGGTGACCTGTCCAGGGTGTCCCCTGTCCTCGCCCTGAGTCGGCTGGGATAGGCCCCAGCGACCCTACAGAGGATTAAGTGGTGTATAGATGTTGGATGTTTGGAGATTTTGGGTTACTTCACAACAAATCTGAACAAAACAGAACCGACCCAGCTGTTGGTCAGAGAGGTTGACGGGGTTAAAAATGACTAAGAGGCACATGTTTGTTTGATTCCTTAGTGCCTGCTGAGTTACCACACCATGTTCCAGAGTGCATCTTTAATGTGGCCTTATCTCACATTAAAGACACATAGTGGATACTCTGCAACAGCTGATGTCAGGAAGTCCTGTTGCTATAGTAACCAGTGCTGCCACAGGTCCATAGCAGTTACGGCTGTTACATCTGCCATTTTGTTTAATCTGTGACCAAGCAAATATTAAAAGTAACCCTTTATCTGCTCCCTAAATGCTCCTGTTGGATGTTATCTGTAAGTAGTTAGAGCTGTTTTTGGTTGTAATTTGTTAGTTTATCTTTCATGCTACCATTTCCTGCTAAGTTAGCCAATATTAGCTATCTGAGGCTAATGTGTTGCTAAATAAAAGCTAGCATAGCTGTTATTTTGCTGTTTTGATGAATAAAGCTTATCTTTATCTTAGGTTAACTTAGTAGCTACATTTAATCATTTTCAACACCATTTGTACTGCTTTTGTTCTAGTATGTTTTTTTTTTCATTGATAATCCAAAATAAAACTACATAAGATGTATCCACTAAATGTGCTCACAGTACCAGAACATTTCTTTACACAGTGCATAGAAAATTAGGCTATCCTAAATGACCTCCATCCATAAGGTCATAAATCTTATGTTGGAACTGACTGCAACTGCTAACAACTCAGGAGACACTGGAAATAGCACAATTTTTTAAGGAAGCTGCTGGCTTAATTTCTAGCAGTCAAGTGTATTTTAATTTTATACTGTGATCATATTCAGCGTGTGCAAAACCTGCCAAGCTGTCAGATAAATGTAGTGGAGTAGCAAGTACCTCGCAATTGTACAGTATTTCATTAAATGCATGTACTTTGCAACACTGATCTTAACTGTGATCACTACCATTGCATCTTCAACACTGTTTTCACAGTATTGTATTCCACCTGTTTAAGAGAAGCGTTTAGCTCTTTGCACAGCGATGCAGTGAAGGAGCCACCAGGCTTCAGTTTTCATGTCACAAAATAGCACAGCTTCCATGGGATTATGTAACAAGCACCTAATACCACATACAGCGTAATTTAATACTTCTTCACAGCTGTACTGTTTAAAGTGTGATAGAGAACTAGTAGGGAAGATATGGTCTGGAATTACTTCATTAAATCACATTTTTGATCCCTCTGGGAAATGTAGGCTATGGTACCAGTCAAAAGTTTGGACACACCTTCTCATTCAGTGGTTTTTATTTATTTGAATTATAATCTACATTGCAGATTAATACTGAAGACATTAAAACTATGAAAGAACACATAGTAAACAAAAAAAGTGTTAAACAAACCAGAATATGTTTTATATTTTAGATTCTTTAAATTAGCCCTCTTTTGCTTTGATGACAGCTTTGCACACTCTTGGCATTCTCTCAATCAGCTTCATGAGGTAGTCTCCTGGAATGGTTTCCCAACAGTCTTGAAGGACTTCCCAGAGGTGCTGAGCACTTGTGGCTGCTTTTCCCTCACTCTGCGGTCCAACTCATCCCAAACCATCTCAGTTGGGTTTAGGTCAGGTGATTGTGGAGGCCAGGCAGCACTCCATCACTTTCCTTCTTGGTCAAATCGCCCTTACATAGCCTGGAGGTATGTTTGGGGTCATTGTCTTGTTGGAAAACAAATGATGGCATGTCACTGAAGAATGCTGTGGTACCCATGCTGCTTAAGTGTGCCTTTAATTTGGAATAAATCACCAACAGTGTAACCAGCAAAGCACCCCCACGCCATCACACCTCCTCCTCCATGTTTTATGGTGGGAACCACACATGCAGAAACAATCCGCTCACCTTCTCTGGTCACACGGGTGGTTGGAACCCAAAATCTCAAATATGGACTCATCAGACCAAAGTCCAGATCTCCACTGGTCTAATGTCCATTCCTTGTGTTTCTCTTCTTGTTGTTCATCCTCAGTAGTGGCTTCTTTACAGCAATTCCACCATGAAGGCTTGATTCACACAGTCTCCTCTGAAACAGTTGATGTTGAGATTTGTGTGCTACTTGAACTCTGTGAAAAATTTATGTGGGCTCTAATCTGAGGTGCTGTGTATTTGCAGTTTCTGAGGCTGGTAACTCTAATGACCTTATCCTCTGCAGCAGAGGAAACTCTTGGTCTTCCTTTCCCAGGGCGGTCCTCATGAGAGCCAGTTTCATCATAGTGTTTGATGGTTTTACATTCAAAGTGCTTGAAATTTTCCGCATTGACTGACCTTCATGTCTTAAAGTAATGATGGACTGTCACTTCTCTTTACTGAGTTGACTGGTTCTTGCCATACTATGGACTACAACAGTTGTCAAATAGGGTTATCCACTGTGTACTAACCCTACCTCTGCACAACACAACTGATGGTCTCAAGCACATTGTGAAGGCAAGTAAATCCACAAGTTGACTCTTGACAAGGCACACCTGTTAATTCAAAACAATTCCAGGATACTACCTCATGAAGCTGATTGAGAGAATTCCAAGAGTGTGCAAAGCTGTCATCAAAGCAAAAGGGGGCTACTTTAAAAAAATTTAAAATATAAAACATATTTTGGTCAACACTTTTTTGTTTACTAAAAAAGTAAACAAACAAACAAACAAAAAGTAAACATATTTAATTCCATATGTGTTCTTTCATAGTTTTGATGTCTTCAGTATTAACCTACAATGTAGAAAATAATTATAATAAATTAAAACCATTGAATGAGAAGGTGTGTCCAAACTTTTGACTGGTACTGTACATCTGACTTCTGATTTAAATGCCTACAGAATGGATGATATGAATCAACAATTGGAAATTATAATGTGCAGTGGGGTCATGGCCCAAAAAATCACAAGTCAGTAAAGAATCACAGATCTGCAATATCTAGAGTTATTGAGGTTTTCGGTGCTGATTGTGGAATGTTATCCCACTCTAGGCCTAGGTGAAGTTGACAGACATTTTTTTGTGTTGTGTTGTTGGACACGTCCATGCAGAGCATTGTGTGGCAGATTGTCTGGAAGGATTTCTTAGATGACCAGTAATAGAGTTGTGGACATCCCAGCCCATTCTTGTCTTTGTCTTGTCATCTGTGGCAGTGTGCCATGTTAATAAAGCTGCATTTTAAGGTGGCCTTTTATAGTCATTGGACAAAGGAGTATCTGTGGACTGATCACAATATCTGATCATTGTTCTTTCGTGTCACACCTGACTAGGTGTGTGTTAACATAGTGGTTGAGAACGTGGCACTATTTGATCAGCTCATAAACCTTTTGTGCACAATTGGCTAAATTAAACCTGGAAATCTAGAGTTCAGTGTAGTTTTAGGTTACACCTACAGATTGAATGTAAAGTGTCATAGCAATAGACATATTTTGTGAACTTTAAAGCTGGTCAAAATATAGTTTAAGGTTAGTGTTAAGGTTTAGAGTGACAGTGAACATTTTAGTGTATGAAATCCAGCGGAGCAGCTTGCAGTGCGGTGATCTGCCGGTGTGATGCTGCTCGGTCGGGTTGAACCGCTGTGATGTCACACTTCTGTGTGCTTCTGGACTCGGCTGAAGAAGATGGCGGCCTCCTCAGGTTAGTGTGCCTTCAAACTAACATCTACAGCGACACAAAGTGTGGGCGAAGCCGCGGCCGCGCTGTTACCTGGGTCAACAAACGTGGCTATTTGCTCACTTAAAACGTTTCCAAAGTTGCACTGACTTGTTTTTTTCCTCGTAAATATCTCCCCACGGCAAAGCAATGGTCGTTACGGGCGCCATCTATGTCGTGGAGCCACCGTGTTGGCTAACCTAGCTAAAGCGAGGCGAGTCAATAGCTTGCCCCGTGAGTTAGCTAAAACAGCTGAAGGTGTCCGAAAAGGGCGTCAGTGTTGCCAGTGCCGGCTTTGTGTGTCTAAAAGAAACCCACACAGCAAGTACCAGTCACTGAAAACGTTTAGTCGGGTGTATAAGTTATCGTTAATGTGGATTGTAAACAACTGCTGATGGTACTAGCTAGCGTAGCTAACTTAGCGACTAGAATATTCCAGCACCGCGAGGCAGAGAGGGTCGATCCCGTTTTGTCCGGCTAGCTAGTCACTTGATACCAATAATTGTAGTCCGTACTGACGGCCAAGACACGCGTCTTTTGCGTGTTTTTATAGCTGTTAAACTATAATAATTTAACAGTGACGGATATATTGTGAGAATCCCAGTAGCTTTTCTGTAACACAGCACGCAGAGCAACAAAAATAACTGTGACGGGAATGTTTTATTGTGGGGACCATACCCGTCGCTGCTTTCATTAGCACTCCGCTTGCTAGCGTTATTGTTAATTTTTAATACAATTTCAAGTCTTTAACTTTCGGGAAATATTCTAAAAACATCAACGTCTTTCCTTGAGGTAGATATGTTTCATCATAGGGGCGTGGAGTGGAGAAATGCAGCGGATTGATTAAATGCTAAAGCTGCCGTAGGAGTCACGCTTTGTTTCAGCAGATAGCCAGAGCCCGAGTCTGGTTTAGCGTTTAGCAGGAAGCGTGGTTGCGGTTCTCAAACTTGCAAAATAAACCATTTAAATCGCAGAACAAATTGCTATTAATACGTTTCTCTCACGACGTTTAAATTATTTATTATGTGTTGTTTAAACACACGGCACTGAGGTGTTTTAACAACGTGCAAAGTTGAGAAACCAGGAAATAACTTCGTAATCGAAACTACTGTGGGATAAGTTGGCGCGACTTGAAGGTTCGTCTTTAGCCCAGAAATATTTCACTACAGTTAAAACCCTGGAGATATAGTGAAAGGAAGGCTGTTTAAATTTTAGTGAAGTTGAGATAAATGTGAGTGTAATGATAATACTTTATACACCAATGACTTAATTCAACACATACTTCGACAGCATCGCATTCCTATCTGTGGCAAAACTGAGAACCCAAACACAACAGGCCGGGCTGGAACAACCTCAATAAAGAGCAAAATAAAAGATATAACCCAACAGTAATATCTCCTACAGAAATGAGAGGAACAAACTGATACCAATCCTCACTATACTGCTGTATTCGGTTTGTAATCATGTGGTTTGGTAGTGGTCTTTGCACAATCATTACCTGATACACAAGATCAGTAACTTAATTCTTGCAGGTTCATTCCCCTTAAATTTAGCTATTGAAGGATGAATACCAAGTGAGTGGCTTTACGGTTTAAAAACAACACTAATTAAATATATTTTAGAGTTAAAACACAAATATTAATTAGCTAGTTATTTACAAAATTCATTCAGCTTCTCAAATGTAAGGTTTTGCTGGTATATATGTGTTTACGCTACGTCATATTAACCTGTTTGCCTTTGATTTCTGTCCGTTGATTAATAAAAAAAGTTGTTAGAAGTCAAGGAAATGCTTTGCTGTTGTCTGCCAGTTTACTAGGCCAAATGATAAACTAGTAAATGCAAATAAATTGATAGTTTACTGCAGTTACTTGTTACGTTGCAGCTGGTGTATATGCCGATACCAACATATCTGTGGTCAACTAAATTAACTGGTAATACTGGTGTTTTTACAACTGTTTCTGTGTCGACGTAGAACTAAGATCTTCAACAGTTTCTTGTGAGCAAGTAGCTTTTAAGAAATGGTGGAACCTATGCGTCGGTACTTCGTGTGGCCTGTGTTAAGCAGATGTGAAATACTGATTGTAAAAAAGTGATTCGTTAAGTTCTGACTGTGACAAAGTCCATCTTAGATCGGAGGAAGTGACAGGGAGATCTGTCTTTTACGTCAGTCACGTGGCCTTCCTTAAAATGCCCTTTTCACTTCCCTGTCTGTGAATTTGTCTTTAGGGTCTTACTCATGAATAGCGGTAGTTTTACTTAAGTGCTGTCCCATCAACCTCCACCACTCCTTCAGTCATAAGCTGTAAGTGGTTCATCATTTACACTGCCGTGAGTGCCCGTCAGGCTGTGTGTTTAATGCCGACGTGTCAAGCGTTTCTCAGTAGCTGAACACTTGATTGAATAGTTCTGAATGACGTTATCATCAGCTTGGCTGTTATGACACTGGTCATAAGATGACTGGGTGTTACTCTGAATCATTTGTTAAAAATCAGCAGTATAGGCCCATGTGCTTCAAATCTCATGACCCTTTCCAAACAGCTGTCGAGTGCAGGTTTTTGTGAAGCTTCTCTGTTAGGCAGCGGCAGATATCTTTACTGAATGCCTCACGAACAAAGGATCACATTAGATGCAGCTCCTTCCACAGTAGGTAGAGAGAATGTGCTGTATGCTGTGGCCTTGTGCGTATAGAGCTTCAATCTATCCAGTCATTTCTTGTATCAACCAGTCCTGACTTGCACACATTTCATGCTTCTACTCACTGGAATTGACTTTCTGTGATTAAAAAGATGAATGTGTGTCTGCTTCATGAGATCATGCCTAGTTAGATAGTGACATAACACTTCAATAACCAGTTGTCCTTCTCTCTCAAGTGAAATAGTCTTTGAGTAAAAACTCCTTCTCTCTCAAGTGAAATAGTCTTTGAGTAAAAACTGTATTTTGTCAGTCGATGATGCTTTTGGTCTCTGAAATGTCAGAAAATAGTAAAAGTGCCCATCAAGTTTTCTAAAGTGACATTTTGAAATTGTTCCTTTTCTCAAAGTAACAAAGACATTCATCTAATTACAGTTTATGTCAAGAAGCGGCAAAAACCCATCTGGTTGGGGCTGGTCCTGAATATTCTGTTGTTATCCGGAATATAATTTTGTTATTCGAATAGTCGTGCACGCCCCCGCCGGGTGCCGCCAAGACTCTAGTACGCGGACCTACCAACTCCAATGTCATGCTTCATGCTTCCCTTCGCCTGTGTTAGTAAACGAATAATATTAGTCTAAGTCACCTCCCCCAACCCCTCACCTCCACCCCCCAGCACACCGCTACCGCTCGTGCCGAATATTCGAAGAATGGCAATTGCTATTCAGAACAGCCCTAAAAAACCTGTAGCAAATTTGAACTGGAACTATCAAATGTTCAAATGTGTTTGTTTCCTGCCGTGTTTATTTTTTTGTTGATCGGCCAATCAATAATTGAAAGATGACATCAGCTCCATTGCAGTTGATTTTTCAAAGTGAGTCTATTGTGACCTCCTCTGTTCGTGCTTTCTGAATATTCTATTCCTCATTGTTGAAAAGCTAAACCCACCAGAAGCTAACAAAGTGTTTGTTTGCTCTTCAGTTCCCACAGACTTCCCTCTACTGTCTGTGCTACTCAGCCTCAAAGCCACTGATTCCTACTGAGGATATAAATCTTTAAAAACAATTCACAAATAAGTACTTTCCTTTTTTTTATTGAAGTCTCATCTGCTTTATAAAAAAGCCAGGAGCTGTTGATTTTAGCAAAACTTCCACAAAGAGGAGGAAATAGTGCGTTTGCTGGGTGCTATTTGCAGCGGGAGATTAAAACACATTTGATGTGCTACTATGGATTTTACCACAGCAGGGTGGTGTGTGTGAGAGAGACTCCAAATATATTATGCTGTCTGTTTTTCATACAGAAGTAATATGTCTCCCAGTTTTTAATAGATTCTGGATAACAATGGAACTCTATGGCGCAGAGGAATAAGCTATACGAGGCTTTAGATACATAGACAATACTTTGCCTCAGTTCATTGTTGTCATGGTTATCCTGGTAGTTTCAATCGTAGCATCTGGACTTGGTTGAGTTTCTCGAAGACGTTCCACCTCTCATCCAAGAGGCTTCATCAGTTCTAAACTGACTGGTTGGGAGTTCCAGGTTTTATACTCTCCAGGATCCATTAACACTATTGAAACTCCAGTCTGCTGGGTGTGTGTTGCCCCTCCCTTCATTATGCGAGTCGTTAAGTCCTTCCCTCTCACAATAAGATTCGTTAAGGCCCTTTGTGGCCAGGTGAGAAAGAACAGAAACCTTTCACACCTGGCCACAAGAGGCCCCAACAAACTCCGTTGTGAAAGGGAATGACCTAACAACAGATGCTGCGATTGAAACTACGAGGATAAGCATGACCTGGATGACTGAGAACCTTCACAGACATTGTTGTCATGGTATGGAGTTTGTCAGCAGTAGGAAAAATGTAGAGACAGATACTTTAAATTTGCATTCTTCTTCTGTTTTTTGCTGCTCTAGGAGTTAGAGTTCCACGCAATTTCCGCTTGTTGGAGGAGCTTGAAGAGGGCCAGAAAGGCGAAGGCGATGGCACAGTCAGCTGGGGCCTCGAGGATGACGAAGACATGACTCTCACACGGTGGACAGGCATGATCATTGGACCAGCAAGAGTAAGCAGTGCGAACTCAGCATGTGGATTGTTATTCCACCGCTAATGTAGAAGCTATGGCTAACGTGAATTTGTTTCTTGTCTTTCAGACCAATTACGAGAACAGGATATACAGTCTGAAATTGGAATGTGGATCTAGATACCCAGAGACAGCACCGACTGTTAGATTTGTAACAAAAATTAGCATGAACGGAATAAATAATTCCAACGGGACGGTAAGTGTCATCGCAAATCTGACAGGGTTACGTGTGAGTGTTGCTCGGTGTCATATCATTTGTGGGGTTGTTTGCGATGCTTGAATGTGATCCATGCAGTGAACTCACCGTCAGCAATCTTGTCACAATGACTGATGCAGTGTTTTGTTTTGTTTTTTGTGTCTCACAGGTGGATTCACGTAGCATACCAATATTAGCAAAATGGCAGAATTCTTATAGCATTAAAATTGTTCTTCAAGAGTTAAGGCGTCTAATGATGTCCAAAGAAAATATGAAGCTTCCACAACCACCAGAAGGACAAACCTACAGCACTTAATCGTAATGGATTGTTTCGACCCTCTGTCTTAAACCTTACTCTCTTAGAAATATTGTGTAAAATCATCAAGAGGCTCACTTCGCACATCAACAGTATCGTCTGCAAGAGCAAGATTGGACTTTCTTATTACATAGCTCATTCAAAAAAAAAAAAAATGTCCCTGCAGTTACACACTGAATAGATAGTAACAGACTACAAGACCACAGTTATCTGCCTTTAATAAAGTTACTTTGACAATGACTTTTATGTTCGACCTGTTCCAGCTTGAGTAGGCTTGAAGAGGGAAGCATGATGCCACACAGAGGCTGTACCAGAGTCCCAATAGTTTTGCGTTCAAATGACTGATCACTGAAGTAAATGGCAAGATGGGTGTATGAAGGCATGTTCTGTAACTAATACCTAGTCAAAGAGAAGCCACATTTTTGAGTTGTTAGTAAAAGTTAGCAGGTTCATTGAAATATCATGCAGATTGCTGAATATTGAACTGTGGCTGTAGTCTAAAAGTAGTGTCACAAGGTAAGAAAGATTTTTTTTTATAAATATATATATATATCTGTATTTGACACGACACCAATATGTTTCTGTTCTGCAGCTCTTTGACATGTAACAGACGTTGAAGCCTGTTCTGTTCTGAAACCCTTGCATTTAACTTCTAGTGAAAATGGCAGGTGTATGAACTTGTGATTTTCTGAAATTAAAATCACTGTCTGCGAAAAAAAAAGAAAAAATGTCAAGGTTGAAGTTTGTCTGACTCCCCAGTGCTTTGCACCTACAGTTGCCAGTTTACCCACAAGAGGGCCTTAGCTGACAAGTTGACTTCTCTTGGCAACTTAACACACAGTTCATGCATTATGTTAGTAAGCCCTCACTGTCCATATTGGGCCATGTAATGGAAACCAGGTTAATGAATCTCCTGGGCGACACTGCAGATACTTGATATCTGCTTAGTTGAGTATCATCAAAAAGACATTTTCTATATATAGCAGCTCTTTAGTCATATTTATGAAATGAAAATGTTGTAGAATAATTCTTGTTTTAGTCTGTGAAACCTCTGCAGTGTTTGGTAGCAGATATCCAGTGCGGCAGTGAGAAGCCAGAGTACTGTTCCCTTTGAGAATGTGACCTTTTGCTGCTTTTCAGCTGTTTGATTATTCATAAAGTTTAATTAACCAAATGGGCATTTAAGGGGAGTTCACTTCAGATACTATAATCTTCTACATTTAGTAGTCTCTTGATTATTTGTTTCAAATAATTATGTAGAGATAATGCATATTTTTAAATTCTAATTTTTAAACTTTATCTACTTGGAAAATCGAGGAACACTACAGTCATTGTTCCAGTGCTGGCCTATGAGAGCATCTAGTAGCAGTGAGTGGGTTAATAGTGACGTTTGTAGCATTTCTGCCAATTTACATTGGCATAATCCACAAGCACAAGGCTCACTTTATTTTGGAGGGATTATAATTTGATGGTCCATTCAACAAAATAATCCATCAGTGAAATCATTCAATTGATATTTCATTTTTTCATAACTTCTTCTGTGTAGAAGTTGAGACACTGACATAATATGAATACCCTAGTAATGGATGTTGAATTTTGAAAATGGCAATGCCCCTTTTTCTTTAAATCAAGTACAGATCTTGGTAAATCAGGCTCATAGACGGTGTGTCTGACATCTGAAAATGAAGAAGAGTGGAGGCTTCCTCGCTCGACCTGCCTGACCTTCTGGCCGTATATCTCCTCTGCTGCATCCTGACTCGGGGCAGCTTGTCTTGTCTTGAGCCTGGGGTGAGGACACGGATGTCGGCCACGTTGACCTGCCCTGTAACACACTCTGCAGCTTGGGAAATGCTTGGCAGTTGAGGAGGATTCAGAAATGTTCCCTGAAAAACAACCTTTTTACTGGGGTCACACAGTCTCAAGACGGGTGACTTGCATTAAGATTGAATCACAAAGGCATCTTATCTCAGTGTGCTTTATTCTCTCTGTCAACAGCCTATGAATTTGCATGAGAACATGTAACATTATGCTATATATTTGCACCATTTGCATATCAAAAGTAGCTGTTCTGTTTTCAAGATGTATTTGCGTAAAGTGAGCTTTGATGTGTATTTGGGAGCACTGTTTTTGCTTGACTGCTTCTCATCTCCTATCAACTCAGAGCCGTGTCCCCTAGAGGGCGCTCCACACTCATGTATGTCCTTGGCAGGGCCTTGTGAAGGGGCTTCTGTTTAGAGGACATGACTTGTCTGAAAAGGCAGCGCCACTGTGGCGCTTCCAGGCTCCATTTGTGCATGCTGTCATTATTCTTTAGAAAAGTGACGTGTTTTGCAGCGTGCTGTAGGGAACTACAGCTCGGCTGTTTGTAGGCTACTGTGCGGCCTCTCTTAGCTGGTGTCTCTGTGTGTCCTTATGGGAATACTGGGGTTGAGCACACTGGTAGATGACTAGCATTTTTACTATAAAGCCATTAGATCTCTCAATGCAAGCAAAATGTCTAATTTCGATTTGTGTGCGTGTGGGTGTGAGATGAGTCAGTGTTTGCTGCGGAGGATGACCTCGCTCTTCTTCAGTCTGTGCAAGATGAGATTTGACTTTCTAGATGTGACAGTTGCTATATGGGCCTGGCTTCCATCAGCTATACTCTCCTTGCTTGTTGTTTTGTTTGTTTTTCTCCACTCCCCTTGGAAGTCATGAATATGAAATCAGAAGTGTCTTGTGCTGCAGCCAGTTCACTCAGCAGCTCACTCATCCCCATATATAAAAGACACAGCCCCAGGTTACACAGGCTTATTCCTTTATTCACCACATGTATTTCCAGAGTAGACTTCTCTGAACCTTTTCTCGTGATGACTACACTTTTTTTGAGAATCTCATTTGAATGGAAGAAGGAAATCCTTACTTGACTATTTAACCTCCAGCCCCATCAGACTAATCTGAATTTCAAACGCAGGCACCTGCACAAAAGCACCAGCTGAAGCTGCGCTGGAAGCTCACTGAGCTTATTACACTTGTACCACCCGGTCTATTTTGGTTTCTTTATAAGGTGCCATCCGGGCAAAAATAAAGACTTATATTGCTTCTGGGTTGGACGGGACTGAAGGCACAGAGCTGGAGAGAACAGTTCAGTGATCTAAGATGGGAAGGAATGCGGTGAGGAGGACATACGTCTCGTCTGCCGGCAGACTGCTGGAACCAGGCCTTCGCTCCCAGAGCTCTCACCTTTTGGCCCCTCAGGGCAAAAGGTCGCATCTTGCGTCTGTTGATACTGTAAAAAGCTTTGTCTTTTTTACGGCCACTGAAGGGAGACTCTCCGTCTTCCTGAGATACTCCATTTGTTCCCATTCTCCAAGTCCTTGTCATTACTCACATTTAGGGTTTTCCAGAGAGGGGAACTCATCATCAGCGGATTGAGATTTCAAATGAAACCAAATATTATACAAGGTTTAGTTTCTGACATTTAAACAAATGCCAAAGATGACACAGGAAAACCCAACATTTATTTTCTTTGTGTGTCTTGATGTGATGATAGCAGAGATGCTGGAGTCTGGGTAACCTCGTCTTACCATTATGATTAAATGATAAATACCAATATCATCATCATCATCAAGACAAGTATAAATAATAAAGAGACATCCATGAATTAAGATAAGTAGAGCTCGACTGAAAAACTGACAGATGTTGGCGTGTTGCAGATACATTGTATCGCTGCATAAATTATTCATGTAATATGTGTCATAGTAAAAGAAAATATCAGCCAGTCTATCATTACCAGGTTTCTCTTGCTCTCAAATAATGATATAAACCTCAAACACATATATTGAATTTTTTTCCTATAAGATGTCATTATTTTTTTAAATGTGTGGTAGTTTTAATAGGCTTAAGGAAACTTCTGGCACCAGTGAATCCAAATGAACAAACACCCATGTTTGCATTAATCCCTAGCGGCGGTAGATCTAGACTGGTGGGAACGAGCTTCTCAACCTTATCAAGGTGATCTTTGAGATCCTCAGGGCTTCTATGAATATGACTGAGGTGTAGATGCATGTTTGTATCCTTGAAGTGAAACAAGCGGAGCTGTTGGGACTCCTGTTTGCTAAACATGCATTTTCTCACAACCTTGACTGGTTCTGAGAGACGTCTCAAACCCGCATCAGCTGCATTTCAGGCCAACCGGTGAATATAAATCTAATATATGCTGTGTTTTTCGCTTCACTATCACCAGCCAGACATTAAATTTGTGTTTTTGTCATCTGGTGCTGGAAAGGAAGGTTACTGTGCAGAGACTCTTAGCTGGTGTCTGTGTGTGTGTCCTTATGGGACTATTGAGGTTGAGCACATTGGCAGATAACTAGCACTTGTACTATAAAGCCATTAGATCTCTCAATGCAAGCAAAATTTCTTATTTCGATTTGTGTGCGTGTGGGTGTGAGATGAGTCAGTGTTTGCTGCGGAGGATGACCTCGCTCTCCCTCAGTCTGCGCAAGATGAGATTTGACTTTCTAGATGTGACAGTTGCTATATGGGCCTGGCTTCCATCAGCTATACTCTCCTTGCTTGTTGTTTTGTTTGTTTTCCTCTCACTCCCTTCGGAAGTCATGAATTTGAAATCAGAAGTGGCTTGTGCTGCAGCCAGTTCACTCAGCAGTGCCCATGTTGGCATTAATCCCCAGAAGTGAAAGGTCTTGGCTGGCTGTTAACTTTGTCTTTCTGTCGCTTGGTGCCGGGCAGGTACTGCACAGAGGGTTTGTAAGTGCTTTTTGACTGAAAACAGCTGCTTGCTGTGGCTGAAACTGAAAATTGGAAACCAAAACAATGAGCTTAAAGGGGCTTTTTAGAGCTGAGATGAACTGCAAAGTTGACTGCGAGCAGCCCTTTTGGCATCACGTGCAGTTATTTGATCCCATGTTAAGGTAAAAAAAAGACTCAGTGCAGGTTTAGGTTATTTTCCCTACATCCTCCGATCGTGACCAGGTTGTACGGTGACAGCAACTTAATACGAGAGAATCGAGTTGAACTTCCCTTATCAATTAAATTAGATTCTCTTGGTCAAAATAGAAAAGAGTTGTGTTGTTCACCTTCCCCTGGGCCATGCTGTCCTCACCCAGATTACTGTCTAACAAACAACTGATGCTTTGGCAGAAGTGATGTGGCACCATACTCTGGTTGAACTCGGCCTACTTACCTTTTGATCTAAACATTGCAAAGATTCAAACAATATATTAAAATATAGTCAGAGAATGTGGCGCTCTGTAATCTTTGTATGCATTATGTTAAAAAAAACAAAAAAATCAAACACTAACATTGTTTGCTTAAGTTAATTAAACGCATCGACTGTATTGTGAGGCTTGAAAAACAGTGTGTCTGTTGAGTGTTTAAGTGCTGTACTTACAGTGAGATAAATGAATGCCCCCTCTCTTGCTGTGAGAAAAAGAGGCAGATTGGAACCACATGTCCGTTGCACTGCTCTCTGGGCTATTGACATGCACTTCACACAGCCGCTCGGATTCGAATGCAATGCTGCCGCGAGAGGTCATTTTTATGCTCACTGAGCCTAAAAGACTCGCAGAACGACAGTATCGGGTTATAGGAAAGCTTTGATTTGAATCTGCTGTCGGCGCATGATGTATGGATGCTCGCTATCTGGAACATGAATTTAAAAGTCAGCGTGTCACTTGTAACTGCACAACCTCATCTTCGGGTCAAAGTGACACGGAACAGGGCTTCTTACAAAATGTTGCAAAAGGCAAGAAGAAAAAAAAAAAAAAAGGACCAAATCGTCTGTCTGTGTACTCACTGCATTCCAGGTTATTTATACAGAGTGAAAAAACTGTGTAGACTTCATGTCTCTGCTTGGTGAGAACTATTAAATTACTGGTGGATGTTTTTAATTACTTCACATAAATGTTGGAACACAACACTTCTCCAGTGTTTGGAAGAGGAGGGGGGTCTATAATGTCTCACATGTTTAGGGAAGCACTGGCTTGCACTTAATCATGGTGGTCCCTGTGTGATTCTGACGTTGGAAATGTGGCTTTGTGAGAGAAAAGTGAGCATTCCTTCTGCTGGCGCAAGGGAGAGGAAATGGGTAATAAAACCAAGGGGAAAAAAAAAAGGCTCGGCGGCGTGCTGGAGCCAGTGATTCTGGGATCCACTTAATTGCTCTTAAATGAAAAAGATTTTTGGCTTCCCATTTGCTGTGTTTAAAGAAAAGTCAAGTCAAATCCCACATGTATACCAGCCAAGCGGTGACTTCTCATCCAGCAGTATGAGCACTAATCCCTCTCTTTCAGTGCTGCCATCGGTAATATTATTATTAATATTGAGAAAGCTGCTGTTCACAGTCGACAAACGCCAGAGGAGGCAGAAATGCAGCTCTGTTGCTCATTTACCGAGGCCAGGGAAGTCACTGGGGAAAGAGGATATCAATACTAGTTTGTTGAATGTTTTATCTCACTGCTTTTTTAGCCTTCCCGCTGACAAATATTACAACAAATAACTGCCTTTGCTTTGAAATTATTAATGGTAAAGCTATTTTTCATGTTTCTTGGGGGGACTTCATATTATATCAAAGAAAGGAGCAGTAATTTTTCTTATAGCTACAGCGAGGCGTGAGCTTTAATGGAAGAAGTATTTGGTGGAAGTGTTAGCAGAAAAATAAGTAAAAGTAATGCTTTGGCAGCAGACTGGCTTTTGTAAGTGTTTTGTTATGATATTGGGTTATTATTACTGCAGTGTACGGTGTTGTAGCTGATTAAGGTGAAGCTAATGATGCTGTTGTGCTATTTTTTATTTTTTATTTTGAAAGAAAATGGATTCATATTTTATTAACTGGCTCTATATTTTGTAACAAGAGCAAATGAAATGGAATTGAAATGCCCTAAATCTAAGTAGAAGTTAAGTGTTTCATAACTCTCCACCACTGACGATGAGTTTTGTCCACATTTTTCCCATCCACACTGCTTCGTCATTCTTTCAAGAGCGTGACCTCCTGTTCAGTTTAACATTTTATCACGTCTCCTCCGCGTTGCCATCACTGGCCATTTTTGTTTCCGAGTGTGAGGGCCGGGTGTGAAGATGCCACTCAGAGAGCCATTAATGCCTGAAGTGCCACGCTAAGCTGTCATGTCGTGTCAGCTGCTCCTTTTGTACTCATTAATTGTTGAGAGAAGTGTGTCACATCCTGTCAGGCTGACTGCTGCTGTCCCTCTGGTCACCCCTCAATGCCCGGTGCCCGCTGATGCTATTGTGGCAGCGCTGGCCGCAGAGGAGCGCAGACCTGGCCCTGCAGGATGTCAGACAATACTGGGAAGGAAGAGGAGGGAATCCCGGAGCTGTGTGCAGAAGCCCGGTCAGCCGAGTGTCTCTGAGAGCACTCCCCTGTGACAATCACCCACCCACC
>OMNN01099128.1:95398-111073 GCA_900302755.1 Chromis chromis | reverse complement strand
GACTTGGTTGAGTTAGCTCGAAGACGTTTCACCTCTCATCCAAGAGGCTTCATCAGTTCTAAACTGACTGGTTGGGAGTTCCAGATTTTATACTCTTCAGGAGACATTAACACTATTGAAGCTCCAGTCTGTGTTGCCCCTCTCTCATTATGCGTGTTGTTAGGTCATACCATCGTGGCCAAGTGTGAACGGTTCCAATGAGGGTCGTTAGGTCCTTCCTTTTCACAATGGGTTTGGTTCTTTTGTGGCCAGGTTTGAAAGGTTTCTGTTCTTCCTGGGTAAAGAATGTAAAACTGCATTGTACCGTTCACACCTGGCCACAAAGGTCCCTAACGAACCCCATTGTGAGAGGGAATGACCTAACGACTCCCATAATGAGGGAGGGGCAACACTCACCCAGCAGACTGGAGTTTCAATAGTGTTAATGGCTCCTGAAGAGTATAAAATCTGGAACTCCCAACCAGTCAGTTTAGAACTGATGAAGCCTCTTGGATGAGAGGTGAAACGTCTTCGAGCTAACTCAAGCAAGTCCAGATGCTACGATTGAAACTACGAGGATAACCATGACCTGGATGACTGAGAATCTTCACAGACATGACTTTATTAACAATTAATATTCCTGACTAATCATCTAGTTTTTATAATGTAAGCAAATAAGAAGAAGTCTGGTGCCATCTTGCAATGTCTTGTTTTGTCTACTCAACATTCTAAAACCATAAGTTTAAAAAAGTAAGTATACTTGAGGAAGTGGAATACATTAATTTTTGCTTAGAAAGCTATACAAATAATCAGGTCATACACTGTTACTGACTACTTTCTGTCAATCTCTTAATCAGTTAGTCATTTCAGCTCTAAAATCTGTAGAAAATAACTAATCATCTGTAGCAGTCCATATTAAAATCGATGTGCATGGAGCAGGTTAGAACCTACAACTCCATATTTTCAAAATGGACATACTGTTAAGTACAAAAAATATATGATTTCATAAAACACAGCATGTTATAATGAAAATTTATATTCGTCTTGTAACCACATGCAGCTCTGCTGTCTGTTATATTCTCCTGCGGATCACATTAAAGGTATTTTTCTCCTCCAGCAGGACTGTACAGCTGGTTGTTGAACCCGGTGGGTGGCGAGGAACACAGCACAGAGATGATGCACATCACGAAGGTAAATCTACTACTTCACACTTTCCTACCTGCAAACTGAACATTATGATCGAGAGAAAGTTGCAATTTCCTGTTACAGTAGTTTAACTTTTTCATTCCCTGAGGACTCACAAACCCTGGTTTCTCCAGGGATTACAGCTGAGGTTAGTGGGCCAGTGAAAAGCAATAACTCTGATGGAGTAATGAGCTGGCATTAACCTAAAAACTTAAACTTGAACCGAGATTTACCGCACAACTTTGACACATGAGGGAGATGAAGACATCACTTACCATATTTGTGCACCATGGTGTGGCCAACTCGAAAAGTCATGGAAATTATAGTTTAGTGTGTGTTTTTTAGAAGAAAGTAGTAGCAGCAATAGCCTCGGATAATTACACAACCAGAACTGTCGCTCCTTCCTCACAACAAGTGAGATCTTGAGTTTTAAATCCAGTCGCTGAACACACCCAGTCTGATGCAGCGGTCAGCATTGGGATCCACACCCACCCGCTGAGGTTAAGATGTGACAAGAAGAGACTGTTTACTTCATGTCAACTTTCCAGAAGTTTTGGGTAAAACGGCCCCAGAGCGTGTTTCTCCTCCCCTCACACACATGCCTCGCCTTCGTGCTAAAAGGCCATCTGGCCCGGCCTTTCTCCCTGTCTTGGGCCACTGCAGCACCGGTATTTACACATTTAAACAATGCCACTTGTAGATAGCTTAAATTGCTATATTGCATACTGTTAGTGAAATTGTATATTGGTCATGGTTACATTTTTCTGTGGTCAGCATAAACTCGTGTCCTTTCCAATTTCTTTGCAGGGTGCGCCATCTTGTGGTGCGCCTGGGTGATGCTAGCAAATCACAGTTTAAAGGGGAGCTCCGCCGATTTTACATTCAGCCGTTAGCTCTGGTGAAAAAGATGCACAAGTAGACCAACGTCGTGTCGAGCTGAAGACTACACGTTTGAAAATGAGAAAAAAACCTAGGGGTGTTTGAAAAAGGTGAGCTTACCGGAGCTCTGTGTCCGGCTCCTCATCTCTGCTAGCAGCTAGCGGCTTGAGGCTACATTAGCCGCTACTAGCATAGCACACTCCGAAACAACTGTCAGCGGACCAGTTGCATCGTGGGTAATGTAGGCACCAAGTGTTGACTTCTCCTGTCTGGAGGCTACAGAAAGTCATTTTACACCATGAACCCAAAAAATTAGTAGTGAATTTAAATTCCAGGTATTTTTCTTAGATGATAGTGCCCTTGTTAATCTTTGAATAGCATTGCATTCATTTTACTGGTGAAGGAGAATTAAAAGAAGTGGTTTTGAGGTTAAGTTGAGGCCATATTTTGACAGAAAATAAGTGTCGGTGTTGTTTTGTAAGAATACACATATACAAACTTTTTGCTGTTAACTTGAGAGTCACATGAAGGCTTATCTATTGTTATTATTATTACTAGTAGTAGTAGTAGTAGTAGTAGTAGTAGTAGTTCTTATAAATTATGTATGCCATCATCTAATACAGTGACATAATAACTACCAGTGGTAAAAAAAAAAAAAAAAGTATTATTTGACTAAAAGGCTAACCAGTTGACTTTATGTTAAACAAATAACAATATGTCATATATGCCATATAATCTTGCTGTCTCACTAGATAGCTTTACTTCCTCTATTGCAGACAAAGCATAACTGCTAACTAGTAATGTGAAATTATTTTTAATTTAATCTAAATATCAATGAATAAGGTTATAGTAAATATATAATCTCTCTGATATTTGTCCAAGGTCCATCAAATCAGAAATAATTGGCAATAATTCTTTCTGTTTGTGTTGCAGTTTAAGTAAGAACTATGTCAACATTTTAAAATAAAGTTATTCATATGTATGAGTAACACATTTTTATTGATCAAAATGACTCCTGAGTTTCTGTTAAATAAAAATTACATCAACTTTTGCACATACAGGACTTTTGTACAGTCTTTTCCTTTCCAAAAAGTCAATCCACCAGTGTGTGAGAGCTGTTTTTCTTCCTGTAAGTAAGTGTGGATAATTGCTGGTCACTCTTCAAAAGAATAGTAAGAGCCATGAATCCAGTGGACTTCAAATAATATCTGACTATATGTTTCTGATGAAGCAAATGAGGTGCTGCAGCTTTTTGTGGTTTAGGCACTCTTAAAGATTTTTTTATTTATTATTTATTTTTTTTACTTAATTGGCAAAAGTAAATGAGAGCGTTCAGCTTTTTATAATATAATGGAAGCAATGACAATTTTATTCAAACTAAACTGCCTATCTATAGATGAGTGACAAATTAAAGGAACTATTTAACCCCTACAGTGATGGATTCGGGTGACACAGTTATGTTATGCTTTGGTTTGGGTTCACTTGTTCCTTTAGAGGTAAAGATCACTGCAAATCACTACAAAGTTGTTCTGAATGATAACTTTTATCCTGTGATGAGACATTTCTATCCCGATGGGAGTGGTCTTTTTCAGGACAAAAATGCTCCCATTCATTGGCCATCAGAGGTGACTGAATGGTTTGATGAAAATGACGTGAATCACACACCGATCAGGCATAACATTACGACCACCTGCCTAATATTGTGTTGGTCCCCATTATGTGGTCAACAATGCTCTGAACCATTGAGCATGGACAAGAGATCCTGTTGATGCTTGATCAGAATGGGGTCTAGGAAGTTTGGAGGTCAAATCAACATCTTGGGCCATTGTCATGTTCCTCAAGATGTTCCTGATTGGTTGATGTTGTTGCCATGTGGTGGGGTGCATTTTCCTGGGGGGGTAGGCCAGTGACATTTGGGATTTCCATTTGCATGAGGGAGTGTGTTTGTTCTGGGACAATGTTTATTTGGGTGTCTAAGTCTCATCAACACGGATGTTAAAATCCAAGGTTTTCCAGCAGAACACCACATAGTACCAATATGATCAATGTTATTCACTTCACCTGTCAGTGCTGATAATGATGTGGCTGATCAGTATATATTGAGATTTGGTTTTGCATCGCAGGCTTCCAAAGTGGTTTGGGTTACAAAAATCTTTTTAGCAGTTATGTTTCAGGCCATATATTATTGGTTTACCAAACAAAGAATCCAAAGCTATTGTTTATCATGAAAAACCTTAAAAGTTAAGTTATGCAATTGATTATGTAAACAAGTGAGAAAAGGTTCATTATTTTTAGATCTAAAATGAATTAAAGAGAAATACCAGTGGAAAATCTTCAAGAAGAGTCCTGATCTGCAAAGCTATGTAACAATGACAATGTTAACCAAACACAAAGTACATCTTGCAGTTATTTGGTTAAGTGTTGGACAATGTGATGCTATGACTTGAAAAGATAAAAGTGAACAGATCACCAGAGTTGTTAGACTTCATTCTGAGAGGAACATGGATATCTGTGCTAAATACCATAGAAATCCATCCAATAGTTGTCAAGCTATTTTACACAAAAGCCCATTGAGGAGAAGGAAAAGTCAGAGGTTAATCAAAGCCATCATATCATCTAAGGGACCATGAATATCTGTCCAAAACCTTGGAGGCGATCCACGGAGCAGTTGTTGAGATATTTCAGTCTGAACCAAAGTGGTGGACCACTTAATATCATCTTGGCAGCGAGTCTTTTAACCTCCAGAACTGTACGCTGACAATTACATCTTAACAACTGGTGACAGCAGTCTGAGACAGAGAGAGAATAAAAACCAGTTGATCTGGACGAGGTCAAAACACTGGAGTTTTCTTCAAGGAAATTTCAAGGCTTTTGTGGAGACCAGCTTATAAGCACGTCTGCTGTCATGGCTGACATTTTCTCTGGCGCTCTTTTCACTGCAGGCAAAAGGGGGTGAGTGTCAGAGCCACTTTCCTTGAGAGAGAGCTCCGTGACATTAACAATGACGTTAACTGGCTGTGAGCTACAGGAAAGCAGAGCAGTTCTTGTAATTGAACTATGGGTTAACCAGGAAGCTGCTGTGCTGAATGGCAACAGGTGCTACTTTGCTCCATATATTGTGCAGCCTCTTTTATGTTTTCACTTCCTGGAATATGCAGGGACCGTTCGTGAGTAGCTATAAATGTTATCTTCTAGTCTCCCCCCACATTTTCTTCTGTCACATCAAGGCCGTCATCCACCCCATCCTCCCAAGGGGTCCGAGGAATTCCACGTCAATGGGGTGGAGCCATCGCTGAGACGTCTTTACTTCCCATACACACTGTGAACACAATGGGCCTGATCCCACTAGAGCACAGGCTATGCGGGGAACATCAGAAGCTGCAGAGAAAGGCAGGAGAATAGTGCCGCTTCCACTTCTAGATCCCATCTACAGAATGAGTCTTGATTTCTTTGTGCTTCGGAAAAAAGGTTTCTTGGTTATTGCTGTCAAACCTGCCAGCCTAAGTGCTGGATTGAGACTCGTTTTTTCTACAGGAACAGGATGTTCTCGTTCAGAATTCAATTCATTGTTCCCACTGTGATGCCGCACACCTCATCTGCTCCCACATCTGACTGCAGGGTGGATACGAGCTCACGGACTGCTGAAATGTACTTTAATGATAGGAGACTTTGAGCTTGATTGCAGGAATCTACGGTAAAACTAAACCATTAGATGAAATGTGCACATGTGCAGAGCAGATGTACAATAATACTGGACTGGAAAGAGGAATCCATTAAAAAAAACACATTTTATCAAGGCTGAAGAGTATGCAGATTTTTATCTTACCAACTAAAGAAGAAGAAATTTGACTTATAATGAACATTGACCCTAGAATCACTAATGACACTTAGTGGAAAAGGAAATTCACAGCAATTGTCCTCTATTTAAAACAATTTTATGACCTCATCTGTCTAGCTAATTGTCCAACCTTTAAACTGCCACATGTGCTTGCAGTCATCATCATCTTTTTTAACACCCTCCTTACTTAACCCATGCTGCTTGTGCCGTCATTCCACATGATACTAATGTGGACATCAGGCATTGTGAGAAGCTCCTCACTTATCACTGCAGCTGAACACCTCCACATCCCAGCTGCTCAGCAGGTGACAGACGGACGTACGCCGTGTCCACTGAAGGGGGAATGGGCGAAAGTATGCAAATAGACAGACTGTCTGCGGGCGTTTCTCTGATCTAATCTCCTTTCTCAATCTGGCACTCGGTTTCTGCTGGGATGCCAGGTAAACATGTCAGATTCAGGCAAAGTTTGGAATGCACCGAGCATGAGACTGCAGCAGAAAAGTGGAGAGTACAGATGGTTGTACGCTGCTCTCTGGTGGAGACATATAACCAGTGCACATATATGCAACTGAAAAACACAAGAATGTGACATTATACTGATAATAAATCCCTCACATATGACCTGAGGTATATATTTGGGCATTTTAAACATAAATTTGGGAGCAATCCATAAACACTGGCATTTTCTTAAAAGCATTCTCTATGGTTTCAGTTTTATTTGCTTTATTTACAATAATAGAATTTACATTAGTAAGACAGCTATAAAACAGATTTTTTCCAAAGCGTTCATCCACACTAAGGTTTTCAACAGTAAATGACAAACAGGCGACGTCTCCTTCCCTACATCTGGCACCGGTTCACAGACGACACTGTCACTGCTCTGCTTTCTGACAGTTTCATCAGTCACATCAGTAACATCAACCCACACAGCAGGTTCACAAGTGAGCAGACAGATCATTTTCAGACAGCTGTTTTCATGTGATTGCCGGCAGGAGCATAATGCTATGTAGAAAATCCACTGAAACAGGCCACTAATGTAATAACTTTAGCACTTGAAATAAAAGAGGGCAGATAAGTTGCAGAATATCCAAAGACCAAAGTGGTGCAAACAAATCAATCCATGCAAGCTCATCAAGGACCACCAGCAGCACCTCACTGAGGCTGTAGCACTCACCACAAACCACCGAGCAGCTAGAGATCCCTGTTGCTAAAGACAAGACCTCCCTGGAGAAGCGACTGAACAAACACCAGACCAAAGCCAGTCACGTCATCGACTGGTCATTAAGCAGGAGCCAGACAATCAACACTGAAGATGTGGTTGAGAGTTTTGGAAAAAAACAAAACATAAATAGATCTTGTTCTAAGAGCTGTTTTTCAAAGTGTAGAAAAGACAAATAAATGTGATTGACATGAGCCGGGACACTGTTGACATGAAAAAAGTCAGTAAACTTTTCAAAGAAAGATGTGAAGGTATAACTGTCAGCTTTACCAACTTCAGTACTTGATGTGGAAGTTAGTGTGCACACAAGCATCTCATCACTGCAGCTTGTGTGTATAGCAAAAAAAATAAGGGAAAGGAGGGGATGACATTGTTACACAAATGAATGAAAAAAGATACAGAACATTTGAGAGTTTATAGTTATTGCTAATTTTCCTATACCGGTCCCTAGTTGGGATTTTACACACACAGTGCAATTAAAATATACAGCTCTCATTCTCATCATACCACAGTTAAATACTCATAAGAAAATACACTTTAATTGTGATGTGATTAGGAAAAAAATACAACACCAGATGAAAAGGCCACAGCTTGGGTTTTTATATCTGTAAATAATTTGATTTCGGTTGTTTTCCAGAGGTGGCAGCCCATTATGGGGAAAGCCGTCTAACTCATCATTTCAAAATACTGTTAGTTTCTTGTCTTTGGATATGTAAATACAAAGAGGGTCCAGGGCTAAACTGGGAACACATTTGAGGGCTTTAATTTAGGAAAACTAAAATTAATGAAGCTCTTAAAGCGGTAAATTGTATTTTTTGCAGTGATGCCACCATATTGGCGTTTTGTGCATTTTTTTTCCAGGCTTGGTTGTGTAAGAAAGAAAGGTGTCTAACTGTTGATGGTGATAATTGACCCCATACTATAGTACAATATGAAATACTAAAATTCATAGAATGAATAAATAACAGGGCTGTCTGAGTGGCTATATAGTGCCTGATTAATTATCTCCGCCAAGCGAAGCGGTGGAGATTATGTTTTTGCTGGCATTTGTCTGTTTGTTTGTTTGTTTGTCTGTCTGTTAGCAAGATAACTTGAAAAGTTATGAACTGATTTTCATGAAATCTTCAGGAAATGTTGATAATGGGACAAGGAACAGATGATTACATTTTGATGTTGTTTGATGTTTTGATGACGTTTATCAAATTTGGGTTGTGGGGGTGTGATTATTTATAAGAACTTAAAATCAATTATCTGTTTTGTTTCTTCATACTATATCTTGATTATAAATCTTCAAGGGAGGCCTGTTTTCAAATAGAGAAATATTCAGTTTCCCCCACAAAACCCAGTAAAAGTTGATTATGTTGCAGGTGCCGTTACCAGAATTTTAACAAAAATATTTTTGTATTTGCATCCATTTAAAAAGATTTGCCCTAAATTGTAGGTAGGCTTTTCATAAGTCTGGATGAAGGCCTTATAGCAGGGTGACGGAAAGGTTTTTACATCTGAACTTGGCAGAAATTGCATATTCTGTCTCGTGGCAAATGATGTACAATCAAGGGCAGATTACAGATCAGTTTAAATAAAAATTACTTTATTACTTTTTTTAAAATAAATGCATTTTTACAGTCAGAAAACAGAACAGCAGGACATGCACCACTGCTCCTGACACTGGAGGCAAACAGAAACGACATCAGAGAAAAAAAAAGACACGGACTCGGCTTGGTTTTCTCTTACCTCTGTTCATTTTTTTTGCTTATTGTGTCTCAAACTCCAGGGTCTCCTTCATATGGACATTTTAAAATGGCACACTTTAGTTGTGACAAAAAAAACAGACAATTAGGTGAAGTATTTTAAAAAGGCGCTGAGCGAGTCAAATTTGCAGCAAAAACGCACAAAGTATCATTGTCAGTTTAAAAATGAGCTAAAAATGCAACTCAGGGCCACAGATGGACATAATTAGCACGTGCTAGAAGAAGAAAAAGCAGAAAATTAATAAAAACCAAGCACAAATGCAAGAGGGCACATTGAAAAGGCATATATATCTGTATTTTTAGAAAAAAATATGTACTCGACAAACATTTTAACCAAACCTGGAGTTTGAGACTAGTGTTATCTTCATATATATTCATATATATATCTTCATCTGAAAACTCAGTAAGACCACAACATAAGCAGGCACAATTCTGAATACTACACATGTTGACAGATGGCTTACCCCCTTTTTTTCTAAAAGAAAAAAACAACAACCTCCGAACCCCCCCACTCCACCCCAAAAAAAGCAGGAAAAAAAAAACTGTACAATTCTATAAAACGTTTGTGTTTTTACATTAGTTACAAAAAATAATACTTCATTTACTGATCCTTCATACTGAGGACAGAACAAAAAAAAAGTTTGCATATTCATTCTTAAAACTCTGTGACCTTTTTGCTGGTGTATATTGATAACAATGATAATAGTAATACTATACGGTGTGAGAAACAGAATAGCATTAATGTAAAAGGTGGCACAAGGGAGTTGTGATGGTGTCCCTCTTGTTTTGTAGTGTACTACGCAATGAGATGTCAGGGGTTTCGGATCTCTGGATGCTACTGAAAACATGCTGTTGGCAAAAATATTGATAAATGCTCTTTGACACATCATTTGTGCTCTTTTATGTCAGAAGGTGAAACAGCTAAACAGAAGGCTGCTTATAGTTGGTAAAAACATGTGGAGATGTCATCTTAAAAAGTCATGTTGTGTTTTTTAAGACTCAATTATATCGTTAAAAACAAGTGTAACGACAGCCAACGGAATGAGACCTTTTTAATCTACTTTAACGTCCCAAGGGTTGCTTTAAAGGAACACTAGACTACATGACTTTTTAAGATTTCTGCAGAAAAGAACATTTACATCAGTCGGAAACCAGATTTTCGAACCCACACGACACTCATCCCAGCGCACTGAACTGTAGTGTTTTATCAGACGTGCTCACTATCAGCAGTCTGTTCAATACAAAGCAACAATGTCACACCTGTCTGCTAATTTAATAGAGAGACTCAACAAAGAGGACACAAGTTCGGAAACAAAGACAGAACATCAGAAGCAAAAGGAAATTTAAAAACAGCTTATTCATAAACAGGACTGTATAATGCAGAAGTGCTTACATGTGACTTCAAAGAGATTAAACCTTTCATAGGGTGGACAGGATGGACGCAGAGAGCTGCCATGAATGGCCAATGCTGTTACGGATACCCTTTTGATTGGACTCTTTGATGAAGTCCGTCTTTCAGGATAAATAATTACATGTAACTGTAGGTATCTGTGGCGCTGTAATCATAATATGCTTTAATGACAGTTTGATGTCAGCTCTTTTAGTCCAGGTTCTTGAAGACAGAGAGGGAGAGAGAGAGAGGGAGAGAGGACAGTAAAGAGGGAAAAAAAGATTCTTTGGGATTAAATCTGATGTTTGATTGGTTTTTAAAGGGTTGTCATGGACGTAAGTTGGTGGCCGTCAGTCCAGGAGGAGAGGAGGCAGGTGGTCGTAGGACAACAGACAAACTTCATGATTCAGGTTTGTGTAAGGCTTCTGTTCAACCACAGGAGTTCATCTGGACTGCATCCGCCAGAATATTAGTGTAGTAACAAGTGACCTTGCCGGCAATAATGCGAAAACCCCCCACTATAATAACAATAAAAAATGTTGTCAGCCATGGCAATAGTCGTGCTGCTCTGGACTCTTCAGCGCAGCTCCAAACAATTAAAAAGACTGAGAAATAGTAGAATAAAATAAACCCATACAATGTAGTTCCACCCACCCCCCCTAGCCACTCCCCTCCTGACCCCTGACCTACAATCACTGACCCTTGGTCAGCTCAGACCCAGCCGCTGGTCAGCTTATAGAACATTTCCTCGTCTAGAGACTCATTCTGGTCCTTGGCACGCGTGGACAGGAAGATGTAGCCGCCGATGAACTCGTGCACGACTTTACAGTCGACCTCGGCACAGATGAAAGACAGACTGGGCTCGTCTGCAAACTCCACGGTCACCTTAACGCAGAGAAGACAGCACGTCAGTCATGCTTTAATTATAAGTGGCAAAATGTGATGATGTCCTGCAGACAACATGGTGCACAGCATTGCAATTTGGGCATTACTGATATTCTATATTTCAGTAAATGACAATTGTGAGGATACAAGGAGAAGAGGTGCAGGATAAGTTGAGTCTAAAAATAGAAAGTCTAACATACATACACTGAGCCACAGAAACACACAAAAAACAGCAGTTTCATTAACTGTGTATCCTCAAACCTTCAGTGAGCAACATTTTCATTATTTAAATGAAATCCTGTAATGTCCAACTGATGTGGAAGGTTTACTTGTGTGAATCCCAACAAGGCAGCTCTGTGCAGCTTTAAGATGCTTTTAGCCCCTGGCTTTTAGAGGCACCATTAACTTGGGCCATAACTAATCATTTTTACTGTAGATTAGCCAATTATCTTCAACATCTTCAAGTGTGAAAATACCACTCACCAACAGTCCCAAAATGAAAAGATGCTCAATCAACTCTCAACCAACAGACAGATCTACAACTTAGAAGGTTTTTTTTTTTTTTTTTTAAACTTCGAGCACTTTATAAATGATGTAGCCCTTGCTAAATTATTTTTTTCACTATCAAATTTATGGTCTTCAGCCCTCAAACTGATGTTGGCTCAATGTGGAGCCACAAAATGCTTTATACAACTTTCTCACATATTCCGTGGTGCTCCTCAAGCCCGGTAAAGAGACTGTGACTTATAAAATAAGCAAAGTTCCAGATTAATCAACTGGTTCAGATCTAAAAAAAAAAACAAACAGCACAGCAAATAGCGAAATAACTATTTCCTGTGGGTTCCCTACCATCTTGATCTCCCAGTTGACGTTCCACTGTTTCATGTTGCTGAAGCGCCAGGTCTTGATAGCATCGCCAGTGCTGGCATCCATCCGGATCAAACGATTGTAAGTGATACCGATCAGCTCCTCCCGCTTTCCACCCTGGAACCTGCAGAGAAGAGGGAGAATCCACCATGAAATGAAATTAAAGTGTGTAGATCAAATGACTAAATGAGTCACTGTGACACACACAGAGCTGGATGAGAGAGATGTAAATATGAAGCTGCATCAGCGATTTATTGAACTTGCTGTCACAAAACTTACTTTGCGAGGAAATGAGTGATTCCAAACTCAGGCAGGGACTGCCATGCCTGGATGAAGCGCATCTTGGCCTCGATGAGACTCATCTGGGCCACGTTCTGGTGGGCTTCGAGAATCCGAGTTGAAATCTGACAAATACACAAACACACACATTACACACGTGGTTTTTTTAATACGCTCTTGCCTTTTAAGTGATCACAAACACTAACACATTCCCTGCCGTAAACAAAAGTATCCCATCACCACACTTAAACCAACCAATGTAGCCAAATCCACACACACACCCAATGTGTAAACAAGCTGTGGCCAACTCCATAAAGCCATCAGAACACACAGTGTCAGCCAATAACCAGAGACGTTTCACAGTAAATGTCTACTTCACACAGCTAGACAAACAAATCTATGAGCCCCTTGAGAAGCCAGACTAAAGGTTAATGAGCCAAGGGGAGCTTTTAACCTGTGTAGGTTTGCATGCATGTGTCTCATGCATGTGTGTATCCTCCGAGTTTACCTAGACGCTTGTTAAAGTTACAGCTTTAACCTCATTATCAACTAACTCAACTAGATGAGCAGAGCAGCAGGAATCCAAAATAACTGCACATTCCAGTATCAGTTGTCAGTGGTTTCAGTTCATGTGAGTGAAACTACCCTAAAATAAGTAATCCATCACAGACACATTGACTGATTTGTGCATTAAAAAGTTGTGATGAGTCCTGGAAACCACTTCAGAAGTTTCTGCCCTACTGCTTTGCAATAAAATCTGAAAAAAAAAAGTATTTACTGTGATGGATTGCTCACCTTTAGCAGTTCCTAGTCTCTGCTTCTCATATTACACAGACATGAACTGAAATCACCATCAGTCTACAAGGTAAACGCAATATTCAAAAACACATTAAAGCACTCATCAATCTGAAAACCAATGGTGTGCTTTGCATCAGTGGCACTGATGTTAAGTATATGGAATGTGTGTTAAATGGGCTAAAACATGCAAAAGACCTGCACGGCACATTTATTTTACAGAATATCATAAAGTTTTTCAACTTTTGCTGCTTGTCCCACCTAAGACAGATGCTGCAATGTGTTACTTTCATGTCCCCTGGAAAAACGTTAGAGCTAATCACAAGCAACATACAGAAACTATCAAATAGGATCTACTCTACTGTCGCAGCCACTAGGATTTGTTATAGTTACTTATAGCTAGGTGAGATAACCCAGACACAGAGAGTGTTCGGAGTTTACACAATCATGCAGGTATCTAAGGCTTAAAGGCACCCAGTGGACACATAACTCAACTTACCAAGTCCCTGATATAGCCTGGCTGAAGAGGGGGTAGGTGGGTATGGGAGGATACAGAGGAATGAAGGAGATGCATACAAGAGAGAATAGAAGGTTTGGACAAAGAGAACAAGCAAGTAAGATCACTGTTGAGGGAGGAAAGATCAAAACAACAATGCAGGAGGGCATAACTGTAATCAAAAGAACGAAGTAGGAAAAAGGGGCTGTGGAGGTGAGGGGTCGTGCAGTATTAAAGTAGCAATCAGATTGTGTGTAATTTAAAAAAGAAATGCGGTTACACAACATTGGTGTGGTTTCACATTAAGGAAGTGGCCACTGGAACTATACATTTCAGATCTAGATAATGTCTGTTTATCTTTCCAAAATCTTTGCAATTCCGCTCTTATCCACAAGATGGCGATATATACCAACATCACTGGAAGCAGAGTGCTGTATCTCCAAGCCCCAGGAGTTATTTCTTGTGCCTTTTAATGTTTGTTTTCTGTGTAAAAGCATACATTTGGCCAGAAACCGCTCCGGCTCACGTAATCTAAAAACCCCTGCGTGTGCATCCGCTCGGAGCGGCAGCACGGAAGTCTCCTCGGACAAATCTTGCAACAGGAAGTCCAGTTTAAGCGAGATGGGGAGGGGTCGCAGCTGACTGGAGAGTTAACGGGCTTTTCCCAGACAGTTTTCCCGCGCAGCATTCCCAGGCACGGCTCATTTCCTGATGCCCCCCACGCCCACCACACGGGTACACGAGCATGCGAGTACAAGGGTACAGACACACAGCGCACATAGACCATTACTCTTTAATGTTGTGCCTGGGGAATGCATCCATCCGAATGGGTTTGAGTGCGAGTCTGGAGCTGAGCCAACAAGAACCACAGACATACACACATCCTGCTGGGCTGATACTACTAATACTTAAAAAAAGAATCCAACTCCTGCTTCCTGTGCAAGTTAGCCTCTGTTCCAGGCAGCAAAGGGTTTCTTTTGATTAGTTTTTCTTAAAAACTAAAGACAGAAAAAATGACTTTGGTAGTATTCAACAGCTACATCTCCGATTAGGTTTGATAACACGCATGGGAGCCATAGTTTTCAAATGCTGGCTATTCCTTAAGTGAAGAACATGTTTAGGAAACCTCTAAACTGAATTTATTGCAAAATATAGGAGATCAAAGTCGAGTCAAATTAAAAGGTTACCAAGACATGGATTAAAAATTATCTTATCTCTCTCAGATTGAGCCATTGTGCATCATATTCATGAACATGGCAATTTTAGGTTAAAAAAGACTGGTCCCTCAAATGTACTTAAGGGGTTTCCAGACTATTCTGAAAAGAAAGAGAAAGTGAGAAACAGAAAGAAAGAGAGAACTGAAACTTTATACTTCATTATTTGTTCTTTACTTCTGGAAACTTTACTATTTCGGGATAAGACCTCGTCACATTCACATTTCCTGTATAAAAGGAGTACCAGCTAAAACAAGTGCCTGCAGTATGCAACTGTATTTAATAACATCCCTGGTTCTTTGTTGTCATCCCTTCTCGACCATATCCTGTTTCACATCCCTTCTCACTCCTCTAATCCCTCATCTCTGTCCACATCTAGTTTTAGACGTCCATGATGTTTCAGGCTGTAGTCCAGACCATTTCTGAGTCACCACTTACTGTACCAGCAGCTTCCCAACATCCTTCCAGCCCCCTAGCAACATTCCACTTTACTACTACAACTTAAACAAATCCAGATTGGGTGAGTAAGCTGAGGGGAGGCAACCGGCTCATTCACCCATCCCCAACTAGCACAGCCATGACAGCCGTGTACTCAGCTGTTCCTGTGTACACACACACACACACACACACACACACACACACACACACACACATACACACACAAGCCTATTGCTTACATGCAAATCTGCTGGGCACACTGTAGAATCTTCCTAACACTTAAAAGAAAATAAATTCATCTTAACTGATCAAACATTGCAGTGGGTTATCAAGATGTCTGCCTGTTGCGTTCAGGCCAATATATTCTCATTTGTTGGATCTGATATGCATCCATATAACAGTGACTCTTCAACCCTTTTGTCTACAAGCACAAAGACTGAAAGCCAAGGAGGGAATAATG
>OMNN01099128.1:0-48812 GCA_900302755.1 Chromis chromis | reverse complement strand
GAAGACCATTAATATAATTTATATAGTACCCTTCTAATATATGAGTCTTGATTGAAGGGAAAACTGGAAAATTATTTGAAACTGTGAAAAATAGTATAGAGTTGTCCTTTAATATTTTTCGTAAACTGCTTGCAGACGTTCAGTTAAAAAAAAAAAAAATTGTAAAATTCGTCTTTTTTGATAAGAAAATTTACCATAACATGGATGTTACACTGCACAGATATTGTGTTTAAAAACTAATATTACTGTTAAACCCTTAAAATGTAGGAGACTTCCAGCTTGGGCACCCCCACAGTTGAATAGCAATATATTCTGCTTCTCTCTAAGCCCCCAGTAACAGCACTGGACTGTGAGATGATTTAAGTGTAGAGACCAGATTCCACATCATTCCATTCATTAGCGATGGAATGGCCGTAAAACACTGTATAAATGTTCCTCTGTGACGGAAAGACCCTAAAATGATTCTTTTTTTCCAGTATTATCAGAATTTAAATCCGTTCGGTACGATAAAAATTGACAACAAAAAAAAAAAAATTGAAAGTCTCAAAGATTCATGTCAGTAAATTTTTCTGTGGTATTCATGTGTGCAGCGAGGCAACAGTGCACTGATCAGCCACAACAATAAAAGCTGCCAAGTATTGTGTAAGTCTCCCACATGCTTCCAGAACAGCTCTGACCTACTGGGGTTGCGGGGTTGGGGCTCAGTTAGTGGATCGAATGGATTGTTTCGGCGCATCCAGCAGATGCTCAATTGGATTGGGATCTGGGGAACTTGAAGGTCGGGTCAATGCCTTGTGCTCTTTGTCATGTTCCTCAGCAGTTTTTTGCAGTGTGGCAGGATGAATCATTTAGCTGGTGAATACCCCTGATGTTGGGGAGTGGCAATGGTGGAGACATATCCACACACATTCTAGGACCAAAGTAGAACACTACATTGTAATAAGATGATCATTGTCACTTCCCCTGTCAGTGGTTTTAATGTTGTGGCTGATCGGTGTATTTTAGCTGCCTTAGTCTGACAATTTTGCTACTGCAGAAAGCTGAAAAACTTTAAATGAGTGGGCCACCATCTTGGAACACAATGTTGCTAATTGCATGGATGTTTTAAACTTTATTCAGGAGTTCTCTTGTACCTCAAGGATACACACTTTTACTTTAAACATTCACTACTGGTCCCTGATCTCCAAAAGTGCAATGGTGTGCTACTATAGGTGTTCGTCTAATCTAAAGGAGCCTTTAGATTTTTAAAAGCTACAGTTCTCTGCATTTCTCTGACTGAAATATTTGGAAATCCAATATAGAATTTGAACGCTTGAGAATCTCAATTGCAGGTAGAGTCTGATTATGGAGAAAAATAAATAAATATTTAGCTAGTTAGCATGTTCAGGTAGATTTACCATCGATCTTGCTCCCAGTAGTCTGAATCTCCCCACCCCCTTGCCCTGTTCACAATCACTAATGTGCAGATACACAAAGTGGGATACAGTTGTGGGGTTTGGTCCAAGCCACTTTGTTTGTTTCCCGTTTACAGAACCAAGGATTTATATGAACACAATACTCCACCTTTAATACTACATTGATTAAACATGAGTTTAGCTGGCAACAGAAAAGGTGATGACCAACAACCTGTGCTTATCTCTTGATCTTTTAAATAGTTGTTATAGTGATGAGGAAAAACAATGACACAAGCAGCATGGTGACTACGCAGATACAGTTGTTGCGTCACAGCAGCACAGATCCGGTTTGATTCCTGTCCTGTGTGGACTTTCCCAATGAAAAACCTGCCATTCAAGTGGAAACATGACTCAGAATCGCTTGAGGCTATTGAGGGGCCTTGCTTGTCCGTATTAGCTGTACAACAGGCCGACACCTTTCCGGAGCATTTCCCTGCTTTGTGATCAATGGACGCTGGGAAAGACTCCAGCCATCCTGCAGCCAAGAGAGGACTTAATGAGTTTAGAGAAATAGTGATTGTTTTCCATTGCTCAAATTAGACGGAGAAACACTTCTGAAAAGAAGAAACACACAAGGAGCTCGGCATGTGGCTTTCCAGGCTCGCATTTGTTTCCTCCAAGAAGCCCCGCGACTGCAGATCGTCATCCTCCACCCTCTCGATGACTGCAGCATCATGTGTGCCATGCTGCTCTGTTTTGTTCCATCAAAGGATGCTATGGCCATCTCTGTCATGGAAACTATTGCTAATCCACGATTATCCTCTGAGTTTTCATTCTGGGCTCAGCCACTTGCTTCAGACATGCTCACTATTTATCTCTGTGGCAAACCAGACAAGTGATCACGATAAACACAACTTAATGCATGTGACCTGATTAAAACGGCCCAGTACAGTTGAGCTTCAAAGTGATGGCACCGACTCAAAGGTTATTACAGGGAGGTTTTTTGCTGTCCTCAGGCAGTTATTTAAAAGTTTCAGAGCAAATGCCAAACAGACTAAATGTTAGCTGATATGAGTAATAAGCCAAATTGTGTTTTGTACAAGTGAAAGTGAGAAAAGTGCTGCTATACTGTTAAGTCCAACTTTAGATTTCATTAATTATACAGACATAACGTAATAGCACATTTTTTAACATACTGACAGAATGTGATGATGCTGGGTGGGCAGATGACAAACTTTTTTCTGGTTACATTTGTATGTAATTTTCTCATTTGTGCAAACCAATTTCACATTTGTTTTAATCATGCGATTCCTTAAGCTTAATAACAGAATTGATTTATCCCTTCTCTAAAAGGATGGGACGTTAGGATTTTTCTCAGTTATAAATGTCAGAGATTATAGGGTTGCGTTTTGTACAAAAAAGTCCCTCTGATGGTTATGAATGGAAAAGAAGGCAATGCAGAAATCTGTAAAGAGGCCTTTATTCATTTGGTCTGGGGCTGTGGGGCCATTCCATGGGAATAACATGCAGTTATGAATCGCCAAATAGAAAAGAGGCTTTTAACTGATTTTGGAGCGTCTTTGATCTGTCTTTTTTCCCAAAGATGAAGCCAAAACAAGTTACGAAGTTTGTTGTCATCAGTTGCAAGGATTTCTGGCAACGTTCATTATCTGTTAAGATCTCATTTCTGAACAGGGTCAGATTGTTTGGACTGATGTGCACACATTTTACGTTTTACACACTCTTCACCCAAAAACCTATGAGGGATGCACAAACTAAATTTTCACGGAGCCTGACGGGTCACATATTGATTACCTGGTTAGAAAATACAACACACATAATTCTCTTTAATTTATGGGTAATTACATTGTGTTGTGTTAATATGGGGGAGTCAAGGAGCAGCTGAGAGAGAATATTTTTTCAAGCCACTGTTGCACTTGAGATAATATTGTGGTTACATCAAATAGAGCACATGGCCTTGTTAGAATTTAAATACACAAAATAATAATGGGTGTCTTGTTTTGCTTAAGGAGTTGCCACCCTTTCATTTATGAAACTAAATCATTTCACTTATCCCAAAAATTAACACAATAAATCATTTTTTACTGATTAGCAAGTTTTCAATTAGACACTCAATTACAAAGAAGTTTAACTAATGATACCGCAGCAATTTATTTTAATTGCATCCGATCCACATAATCATACTGATCAATGTCTCGGCTTCTTGTAGCAATAAACTCGGAGATTTACAGATGGTTTTCTACATGTGCACCTCCGGCTAATTACAAACCAGAGACCAGAGTCTATAGAGACAGAAAATTACTCAGCACTGGAAAGTCTGGTCTCACCAGCAGGTTGGCCACTCCCCGGCTCCAAACACCAACTCAATATTTGCCTGTGTGATCCACCAGAGTGTGCTGAGTCTCAGGGTCAACAAGGCCGTCATCGGGAAATCACTGCTGCTCTCAGCATCAGATGACATTTTTAGCGCTACCAGTAGATGGCATGTATATGTCGTCAGTGGGATGTTCGCAGATTTTGTTTGCTCTGTACACCAGAAGTAATATACAGAGTGACTGAAGCAGTATACAGATTCTCTAAAAGATGTTTTAAGTACAACTAATAGTCAAATCAAAATAAAAGTAAGTATTGTGGAGGATTGCCTAGTTCAGAATATTATGTAATTATATATGTATATCAGCAGATTATTACTGATGATGCATTAACATGTAATAACTTAATGTTTTAGCTGATCAATGTGCAGCTCATTCTGAGTACTGTATTTACTTGAAAGAAAACACATGATTGTCTTATACAATCATGTTCATTTTGTCCATTGGATTTTTTTTAGTTTTTATTTAGCATTTATTTAACCAGGTTAGTCCCATACAATAAACAACAGATAAAATTGACAACATTAAAAACTTGCTCACATAAAACACTTGCACACATTCAAGGTAGACTGCTTTCACCAGAGCTTTAAACTCATTCAGTGTAACAAGGGCCTGAGATTGTAAATAATTCCAAGCATTAGGTGCCGAAAACCTAAATGCTTTCTTGCCCAGTTCAGATTGTACTTTGGGGACGACAATATCCATAGATCGGAGATAGTGACTTCCATGTTTCCTTGTTTAAAAGACAAGACAAATAGGAAAGAGTAATACCCAGAATGCTTCTGTAAATAAACACATACCAATAACTGAGGTGTCGGGCACATAAAGATGTCCAGTAAACTTTAGAATAGAGTACACAATGGTGAGTAAGGGGACCACATTTGGTGATGAATCTCAGTGCCCCATGGTACACACTACCATGGGGCACTGGTACTTCACATAAGGAAAGTTCATTTCCTCATAGCATACAAATAAATAGGAAGTTCTATAGTTAATGTAATGTAAATGAGAGTTTTTGGTCATTCATCTGACTCTTCACTAACACCATGACTTGTCAAATTAGTGTCTTTTTTGCATTCTTTTAGATAACTTCACATTTGAAAATGTCAATATCTTACTGTACTTTATATCTCTTATGCTATAATGTTGTGTTTTTAGCACAGAATTGCTACTTCATATCTTTGTTTTCATTGTAAAGTTCACAAATAGTTTCATACAATACAGCGTTCATTACGCTGTTACGCTTTTCTGGAGCCTTTAAGAAGCCTGGCTGGCTTTAGCTGATGCAGAGCAGACTGCCCCTGAGTACAAACATGATAAAACTTGTTAGATTGGATCAAACTGAAATCCGCCTGCTCTACAGATAGCAGATCCAGTTCTGCATTTCTAATAACTTCCAGCTGTCTGTGCAGAAAAAGCACTACAGTAGCTTTTCACACCTTGTTCATTGCTGACTTGTAGAACATAATCTGCTGTCCCTTTGAGTGATGAAATGGAACGACGGAGGGTAAATCCAAACAGGGGGGTGGTGTGATGCATTGCTGAGCACTTTGCTGAAGGTACCGTGAAACAGTGCAGCATGTGTGCCTGAATATACTGAAAGTTATATGCTGATCTCGTGCTTGTTCTTCATCCAGAAATCTCCATGTTTTCTGGTTGTGCCCCGAGCAACTCACACACGATCCAAACCCTCAACACTTGGAAGGAGGCTGTGCTCATTACTATTATTTTCCTTTTGGACTGTCAGAGATGGGCTGTCTGCTTCATGCTCTCCTTATCTGCTTCTCTTTCCACCCATGATAATTGAGGGTGGCTGTGGGCCAGTAAAAGTCCGGAGTGAGGGGGGTGGTGGTGGAGAGGAAGAAGGACAGAAACAGAGGAGACTAGAGAGAGCTGCTAGAAAGGGCAGGCTTTCATTCAGCAGAGAAACATGTGCACTTCTCCCCAAATCCAGTGTCTGTAAACCCCGGGCTGTGAACAGTATTGATCACTGGCTCTCAATGAGAGGATTAATGGGAATTCACACAAGGGCTTGGACGCTTACCGGTAACTTTTGGCTTACTTTGCACAATTTTCATGAGGCAACATGTTGTATTTCTGAAATCTAGAGATGCTGTTTTGCACTTTGTGTGTGTTTTTCATGCATAAAGTTACAACTGTCATATAATTAGATATTTTACATTTAAGCATTTGACAGGTAACTGCAGAGTGTGGAATTCCAGGAAGGCTGTTTTTAATCATTTAGGTGAACCTGTTGAGCTCATTTTAATGCATTTAAATGTTTTTTTTTTAGTGTGCTGTGTGTTATTAGGTAGTAACAGTGTTCAGATCTGTAACAGTTTATATCAATGTTTACTTCATTATCTTAGACTCTGTTGAAATATGCAGCAGTAGCATATTGAAGACATTATCTAAGTTACCAGTCCCTTGTTTATGCTACTATTATGAAAAGAATGAATGGAATCATCTCAAGATTTTTCCTGGCCATTTCACTTCTCGTAAAAAGGATTTTTCTTTTATATTTCTAGTGGATAGTGCACCAGCAGCATTGCATGTATTGGTTTCATACAGCTTTTCCAGACGTTAAAATTGTATATCAAGAGCAACAATCTTTGTGACTAGGGAAGAAATTATCTGAAAGTGGATATGTTGGCTAAGAAGCTGTAAGCCCCCCATAAGCGAATGTTTTACAAGACATTATTTAACTGTTGGGATCGGACAGAATTCTATGGAGAACAACTGATAGGGCTTGGCTTTTCCTTGTTGCTTGGAGAATTTGGCAGCAATAAATTCCCCTGATGTTGGCAACTGCAGCTCATGCTGAACAGCAGTTGTTGTTTCTGGAATGGAACAACTTCCTTTTGCCAAATTTGCAGCAGATAACTATAACTTCAAGAGTTCAAGTCGAGTTAAAGCCTGCAGTTCCATTACATAAACTACAGACACAAAACAAACAGGAGGTGTACTTATTGTTTCCTTTTTGAGCCCAATAATTCAAAGATGGTTTCATCTAAAGGCGAAAGCTGAATTTAAAGTGAGGTATAACTTCAGGTCTGATACTGTCGTTAAACTTTGAGCGGAGATTCAGTGTCGCCCACCTTCAACAAGTGAAACGTTACCTTGGGAAATGTGAGAAATTATTTGTTCAGCAGCTTCCTGAACAGCATCTGCAGCTGGAATTAAACTAAGTCTTGCATAAATCTGATTAAGTTACAACATTGCAACAAACAATAGACTCAACTCAGAATGAATGCCATGTGGTGGTTATATTCGGAACATCTTCATATTTTTAAGTTAGTTTTGTTTAATATTCTGCCATCCAGTGACAATAAGAGATCGCTGGAGTCAGATTCTAACCTGCCACATAAGTGCACCTGTTAATTCTGCTACATTACGCAAGAGTTTCAACTTCAAGCATTATGCCACAGCACGTGTCGTGTAATGTTGCGTTTTTATTCCTGGATGAAGGTCGACTCTCTTCATCATGACAGCATGTGTTTGGTCACTGTCCACAGCCGGAATTTCACCGTCTGACGGTGTAAATGAATTCCATGTGGCTCGGGCAGAGGTGCAGAAATGCTCAGTTTGGGGAAAGTCAGTCGAGGCGAGAGTCATCCTGGTGGACGCTGCCAATGAGGGGGTTTTCCAGGAGCCTCCTCCAGTTCTCTAGTACGGGGGGAAAAAGTCTGAAGAAAATGGCTTGCACAACTACAGCGACTTAACGCCTCCTCCGACTGTTACTTCCACGCTGGGTTTACACGGTGGAAAAATGCAGTCATGTTAAAGAGTGTGACCCCGCGTTGGCCGCACAGGAATAAAAACATTTGGGAGGCCGAGGGTTATGTCCTGGCCTCCGTTTCATTAACCTTCACGTGTCACAATCAGAAGCTGCTATAAGTTGTACGATCAGATCCTTCCTGTCGAATTCCTTCCACAAGTCCTGGTTTTTATACCGTATGCGGCATATCTGGTCCTCATTTGCAACTTAGGATGTCAGCAGTTTCTTTCTTTCAAGTGTTGGAAACTATTGTAAAAGATAATTTAATAGAACAGCCACAGAAAGAACATGTGATTAAATGTTTGCTTTGTGCTCACTTACAATTCTCTAGATCATCATGCCAAATGTAAATATGGGTCTTTTTATTGTTTGTCTGGTTCTTAACATCCAGTTCCATCTCTTATTCCATGAGCAGGAACTATACACTCCGCTGTAATGTGGTTTGCACATGTAGTAATATGAAGGCTCATTTGTTACTGAAATAAAAGTACAAAATAGATTATATTTGACATTAAGTGCCATTTACCAGTAAGTGGTGTTAAAGGACTAACTCAGCGTGTAAGTAAGTAAGTAAGTAAAATTTATTTATAAAGCGCTTTTCACAGACAAAAGTCACAAAGTGCTGTACAACCGCGATAAAAGACAAACACAATAAAAGACTACCTGAGCTGCATGATGTGTCATGTGCTGCACTTCAAAATCTCTTTCTCAGCCAGCCATGAAGCAAGGATGTTGCTGTGCAGGTGCGGAGTTGGGAGCCTTAGGGCTACGCACCTCAGTGTAATCTAAATGGAGTCCATCACTCAGGTATAAAAAGATGGTTGTAGGGCAAAATATCAGCACAAGAGAGGCTGCTGTAGCAGAGCTGGCACAGTGATGGAAAGGGAACATAAGAAGAGCTGGAGGGATTTGAAAAGTATGGAAGCAAACCAAAACAGATTAATCATATATGTAGAAAATGTTTTGCTAAAATCTTCCCAAAATGTCAGTTTCCCATATGTTCAGACATGCCAACATTTTGAAACACATTGCCAGCGTGTAAACTAATCTCACTCGAGGAAAGGCGCACCTGTGACATAACCGCTGTAAGTGCTTTAGCAGCAGGCACCGGTTAGAATTACTTCATGTGCGGATGGGAAGGAAGGTATTACAATTGGTTTTATCCATGTGGAAGGAAAAGTGTAGGAGGGAAGCTTTTCTGGGCAGGCGCATTGTATCTAGGCCAAGGGTGGGCAGAGATTGGCAAATGGCAACAGATTTGAGGAAACAGCTGATAATCCCACAGGAAATAGTGAGCACTGGTTTTAAGGCACTTGTGGTCAGTGAATGGTTTGTTTAGTAAAGCAGACAGTGCCATGCGAGGATGTGGTAGATGAGGCTTGAAAGGAAAATGCTTAGGTGTACGGGGGAAGCGAAAGCTGTGCAGCAGGAATTGGAAAGATAGAGTGCGCCACATGGAGGATAGATGCGTGAGAGTTTCAGTGGTGCAAGTAAGAGAATTATGCGGAGAGTCATGCAGTGTCTGTGGCAGGGATAGAATATAAACAAGCAAGGGCTGATGGGATTTGTTCTTGATAGTCCCATCTATTAGCTATACACATTTCTTCCTGTAGAGGGCTGTAGAGAGGCTGGAGTCTATGCTAGCTGACATTGGGCGAGAAGCGAATTACACCCTGGACAGGTTAGTAGTCCATCGCAGGGCAAACACAAAGGCACAAACAACAATGCACGTTCAAACTCACACCTGCAGGCAATTTAGAATCAGCAGTTACCTTACCATGCATGTCTTTGTACTGTGGGAGGAAACTGGAACACCTGAAGAAAGCTAACACACAGAAAAGCAGGTTCAAAACCAGCACCCTGCATCACTGCATCACTGTGCCGCCCCAACCACGTCATATTGTGGGTGGGTAGCAAGTGAGAAGTTCTGCATCTTGACTGGTCCTCAACATAGATTGGTAACCTGTCGGGTTTTCCTTATGTCTGTCCTTGCCAACTACTTGGTTGGATTGAGGAAACAAGAATAACTCCTGGAAAATGTGAGCATCTCTCAATTTTACTGTCTATTTTGTTAAACTTATACAATTACAATTACAGTTACATTTAGGGTCATTTCATTATACATTTTGTGTTTTGGACCAACATAGCTGTTTCACCTTATGTGAATGTGTGTTTGACCGTTTGGGTCCCTCTCACCAAACTCTCATCCACTGTGTTTCCAGTCGAAGCATAGGTAGCTGTTTTCAACAAAAAATAACTACCATTTCCAAACCCTGACCTCCATGCCCAGCACCAAACAGCAGGTAGGCCAAGTTAGCGACTAACTGGTGAACATATTGCAGGATTTATCAGCTTACGTGTCAAAATGTTTTGGCATGCTCTGGTAGAGACCAAAACTGAGCTCGAAATAGATGATCATGGGTGGATAAATGTTAATGTTACTTATCATTACAGCTTTATTATGTAATAATATGTCAGTGTTGTTACACTAGCCTCAGATGGCCAAAAACATCAAACAGTGCAGAAAAACACAGTTTGTGCTGAACCTGTTGATTAAACCAGAAGTAGACAGACCATTTTCTTATTTCCCAGCATATTTGCTTAGCACCTTTCTTTCTAGGTTTGACATTTGATAGCCTGTTACTACTTTGTTTTGTATACAGTATTTTTTTGCACTGGTGCACCAAGACAGCTTGGATCTGAGCATTCCTCTGTATTAGTGAATACCCTGGAGAGGGCTAAACTGTTGATTTACACAGTCAACATACCTTCATTGCACAAATGCTGGTAATTTGCATGTGAACACAATGCTTGAATCATTTATTGTTTGACTTTTTGAATATTTTGCAGAGCCTGGTGTGATAGCCCACATCTTTGCCATTTAACTCAAGGTATCACACACACTTTACCATAACATATATGTGATTTTGACCTCAAAAGCCTTTAGAGAAGGGATAAACCAGAATAAATCTGATATCCTATCACACTTGGAAAGCATTAGTCTGAGACATTAACTTCTGTTAAGGCAAGGAAAACACAGGGATCACATGTCACAAATGCTTGCATTTTCTTTTTCCATGCAATACAAAACATGTTTTCCTTTTCCCTGTAGGTACACAGCTTAGTATTGCTGCATAATGGCATCCATGCATTGTGTCCTAAGATGCCTTTGCTTCATGCTTCTCCATTTGTTAAGTGCCGCTCAAGATGACGACATAAGAAGTAAGAAAACACTTTGTCATGCTTGTTGTCCTCAAAAACTGCGAAAAGACCTAGACTGAACACTGATAATTGTCTATTTCCTATCTGCTTCAGGTTGCAGGACTGCTCCATGTGATTTGGTCTTTATTCTAGACGGCTCATGGAGCGTTGAAGATGTCAATTTTGAAATAGTAAAGGGATGGCTTGTCAATATAACAACAAGCTTCAACATTGGACAGAAGTTCACCCAGGTTGGAGTCGTCCAGTACAGCGATGACCCCGTTTTAGAAATACCTCTGGGGAAGTACTCCTCTAACAAAGACCTCATCAGAGCCATGGAGTCCATTGAGTACATGGGGGGAAACACAAGGACAGGGGCGGCTATCAAGTTTGCCACAGACAAACTGTTTGGCCTCTCTGAGCGTGGCCCAGCAGGCGTTTCCAGAATTGCTGTTGTCCTCACAGACGGGAAGTCTCAAGATGAGGTTCTGAAAGCAGCTGAGGCAGCAAGGAAAAAAGGAGTAATTCTGTTTGCAATTGGAGTTGGGTCGGAGACAGAGGAGGCGGAGTTGAAGGACATTGCAAATAAGCCCCTTTCAACTTATGTCTTCTCTGTCGAGGACTACAAAGCTATTTCCAGGATTATACAGGTCATACGACAGAAACTATGTGAAGGTAAGCACAACCGATCAATGTCTGGAGATAGAAGTTGTTTACTACTTTATACTTTAGGGTCAAATGAGGTCAGATCTTACATTCATGGCAGTATTAGCGGTATCTCTGATACTTCGCCACTTGTTACGCCTTTTGTCCTTTTTTCCCCCATGTTTTTCATTTTGTCCCTATATGTGTCTATTTTTGTCTTACTGTGTTTGTCTGTTGCAGAGACCGTTTGTCCAGCCAGAATCCCTGTAGATTCCCGTGATGAGAAGGGCTTTGATATTCTATTTCATTTAAATCTGGCTAAAAAAGCCAAGAAGACACAAGGGGCATTCTATGGATCCAGGGCCTATGAAGTGACGTCTCGTGTTGACTTGAGTGAAGCTACACGGTAATCACTGTTACTTTACATTTTTCTTCATCTTTGTCCATGTATTGACAAGCTTTCCTTATTTGGCCATTCAGGACCCTGTTTCCCGATGGTCTGCCTCCATCGTATGTCTTTGTGGCCACACTGAGGTACAAAGGATCAGTGGCTATAGAGGAGTGGGACCTGTGGAGGATACAGACTCGTGATGGGAAACCTCAGATGGCGGTGACTCTAAATGGTCTGGAGGGCACCGTCAGGTTCACCACAACCAGTAACTCGCCAAGTGGAACTCAGACGGTTAAATTTTCACAACAGACTGCCAGGGTAAGTTCACACTGAGTCATATTTCTTCGGAATAGTGGTAAAAGAGCGCCACAGTGTTTTACAAGAAAACATGGTGAACAGGAAGTTTCAAGATTATAAAGTGTACAAGGCAGACAGAGTCACAGACAGAGACACAACTGTGTTGCATCACGGGAAATGTAAAATCCAACATTATTGGAACTTGACTCATCCTAAAGACTAAAAGTTAAGACATCTCTGCAGCTTTGATTTGGAAAATTCCTATTTTAATATGTCTCTTGTGATTCAACTGACTTTATGAAACTGCATTGCTAAGTTTATGGCATATACCTTTAACAGTTTGACAAAAATCATCTGTTTCTATATACTTGTCTTGTCTTTTTTTTCATTAACATATCAAATTTGCATATGGGAATATCTCCCATGTAGCTTATTCAAAAGCTTCAGTTTACATAAAATGTTCCATCTCAGGGAAAGAAAACATGAACCCCGTGACCATGATGATCTTGACTCTTATTATTATTTCACATAGAGCCTGAGTCTGGAAACTGTTTGCTGCAGTTATTCAATACAGCACAAATCTGCAGAAACAGAGTGAGCCTGCATAAGATTACCAGAGATTGTGTGGTAGCTGTTATTTATTGTTATTCATTTCCAAGCAGTTCTTAGATAAGTGCATCATGATCAAAATCTACATTGTGATGTCAGGTTGGTTTTACTGGTTTTGAAGAAGGTCACACATCATACAGTCGCTTAATGGGTTACTCCTGCTTCCTGTCTGAACGACAAATACAATGTTTACACTGTTTTTTAATGTCTTTATCAGTTATACCGGGATGCACCAATGTATTAATGATCGCTTTCCGTTCTTTCCTCTGCCACAAAAGAAGCTGTTTGATGAGAACTGGCACCAGCTGCGTTTGCTGGTCACCGAAGAGGACGTTACCCTTTACGTTGACGACCTGGAAATTGAATCATTATCATTGGAGCCCCCTGTTGGCATTTTCATCAATGGAAAAACCCAAGTTGGAAAATACGTGAGAAAGGAAACAACAGTGCCAGTAAGTCTATCAGCATCAACAACCCAGTTTTCATAAAACACATGTTGATTCACTCCCAGAGAAATAATCCAGCAGTATGTCAGCTTTACTATAGAAAGAGGGGATATTTGTTTAATGAGTAGCTTAGCAAACTGAGCTGTGATACATGTTTTTAACTGCATCACACAGTACCACACAGTTTATTGCTGCCTCCTCAGAGACATGTTTAACTCTGTGGATAATAAATCCCTGGCAAAAATGAGCTTTTTGTCCACGAGGACTTATTATTCGTTGTTTTATTTGTCTCCGTTGGCACAATTTGCACCAGAAATGCTGTATTTGTCATAAATCATAATTGTGCTGTGTTGTAACTTGCACAAGAGAAGACTATATAGTATGGAGGTTCTTGAACACCAAAGAAATGCATAACAAAGTATGGCATTTTAATACAAAGATGATTATACGGAAAAGAAGAATACCTGCTTTTTGCACGATGTAGCACTTTCATGAGACAACAGCACAAACTGGCCTTTTAAAATACCTCAGACCCATATGTGAGCAATTAGGGCAGCTTTGGCATGTTGCAGTTGTGGCCATAATGATGTTCAATGAAATAAAATATATACGAAAGAAAATCAAAATCTAATAATGCAGAAATTTTTATACAAAAACCTTTTGTGCTGGTAGCTGTAGATAGTCATAAGAAAAATAGTATTATGTACCGTTATGTGAGACGTTTTTAGTGATGCTCTGTGCAGAAACCCCTTTGTTTGAAGAGACCAACATGATTTATTCATGACTTTAACATCTTGTATACCAGCCAGTGTGTTGACACATCATTATAGCTGTGAATATAGTCACATGAACCGCAACTTGGCGGAGAACGTTATTGTGCTTACTGATCCATTGTTATGAGGACCGTGAAGTTTTAAGCCATTTAGCAAAGTGAATGTACTTATGTAAGTATCATTTCTGGATAAACACACTTGTAACTGGAAACAGATTCTTGTAATTGAGCCACTAAACACATGCCACGATTGGACCGTGCAATTTTAAATAACATTACCAGTAAAAATAACCATCAGACATTCTTATCATGTAGAAATCTGTATTTAGCTCCAAAGCCAACCAGCCAGTGTTATCATTTACCCAGTTATATTGCTTTAGCTTGATCTATGTCCCCATTCATGCAGCCCTACTTGTGCTTTCATGACGCTGGAATAATGTAAATTGTATGTCAGGCTCATCTTTCTGCGCACATAGTAACGGAAATCAAACAGTCCATGGAGCCATTTCACTACCAGCATCAACAAAATATCAAATAATGGAAGAATAGTGTAATGTCGCTGCTGAGCTCTTCCAATCACTGAGGGAGGTCTGGCAACATGCAGATGCTCAGTGCCCAGTGAGGGCACTTATCTTTCTTTTAGCAGTTATGCAAAAGCTGTTTCAGTTCATTAGTGGCAAAGCACTGATAAAACTGAACTAAATGTTGCAAAATTACCCTCATATTAGCATTTGTTTGTTTTGCTTGTGTTCAGAATTGGGGTTTTTTAACAAGAATTTCCACTTTTCACTTTTTCTTTCCAGTTTGAAATTCAGAAACTTCGCATTTACTGTGACCCTGAGCAGAACAACCGGGAGACTGCATGTGAAATACCTGGAGTTGTAAGTACACGACTCTACTTGGCTCTGCACTTGTTTTTCAGTTGAAAAGATAACTTTTCACCTACTTCTCACCTTGTCCAGCTACATCTGCTTCTGCTCTGAAAGGTGGAGCCAATCATTCCATCAACAGTTAACTCCAAATCTTACATAGCGTGACATGAAATGATGTCTTCCTGCTGTATATTCCATCAGTACGCCGTACTGCTGTGTTTAGAAGTGAAGGTGTAAACTCAGCAAACTAATTTCAAGTTCCATCTGTTTATGCATAAAATAATTTGCTGCAGGAGGACTCGTGGCTCGGCTTCAAACATGTTGCAGTATATATTTTTTATTGCCTCCTGGCTCCTGACTGTGTTTGTGAAGCAGTGGCACATTGTTATGTTGGCTTGGAAATGGCTCTAACCTCAAGGCCAGTGCCAAATTACTGTTTTTAATCTGAAACTGCTCAATTAAAATATCAAAAGAGACAAGATGAGAAGCCTTAAATTACAAATTCTTGCCAAGTATCACTACTTTTCTCATCGCTCACTGTCTGTGCTTTTTAATAGTTTATTTGGATTCTCCGAGTTCAGTTACTGTATCAGTTTCCTTTTGTGGAAATGGAGGATCAGATGCCTTTCCGGCAAAAGTCTCACACCATTTGATTTAAAAACAGAAAGTTATCCGGTGTATATGTACAGTGTCCATTTTTGGATCATATTCAAATACAGCTTCATTTTTAACACAGTGAGACTGTTTTTATATGATGTCAACTATTAGATTTTATTATTGTTAATATAAGAACAGATATTAATGTTTGGCTAGTTTATTTTTTTGAAATTCACAAACGTAAAAGCAGCGATTATACCAAAGGACCTGAACCATAAGTCCATTCAAAAAGAATCTAAATTTAAGAAACAATTTTAAGAACAAAACACATTTTGAGTGTGGGAATTTGCTGTTTTTCTCTGTTCTGATTCCTTTTAAACTGCTTTAATCTGTGGTTTGTGACACAATAACATATTTTAGAAACTTGTGATGGACATTTAAATAATTAATCGTAAAAAATAACTGCCAAGTTAAGCACAAACAGAAATAATATCAGCTGCTGCTTTATAAAGAACAGTGTTAGACAGGGAGAAAAAAACAGGTCATCAGAGCTATGCAAACTGTTTATATTCTATGTGGACATGATGTTCATAGTTATGTCTGTTCATTGCAGTGTTCAAACAGTCCTGATTACACTGAACCAACTCAAGAACCTTGTGTTTGTCCTCCTGGACCCCCTGGACTTCCAGGAATGAAGGTCAGCTTCCTTTTGCCTCTCATTCTTTATCTTTTGTCATGTTCTTGTTTGATATATCTAATAAATAAATACTGCCACACTGAACACCGCGCCACAGACACCCTTTATATTATACAGTTGAGTTTATTCCTGCTTCAGCATACAGTCCTGCCTTGTCCAGCTCCTCAGTGTCCAGACAGTGTGGTTAAATATTTACTTTAATCAGTGATGGTCTGATGAGATTAAATAGGACAAAAATAAATTAATCCTTACCAGCAGTAGTTTATGTGTAAACTCAAGAATGACAAAGAGACTAAAGTGCTTCTGTTGGGAGCTGAAACTTTCTCTTTCTCAACCTTTGTGAAATGTGTGCTGAATTACCAGGCGCCTACTGTGCTGCAGATAATTATATGATGATCACAAGAGGTTGCACTTTACCAATAGGTCAAATCTAACTATTGTCATTATAGCAGGTAAACACAGATTTCCTTTGTGCCAGTAACGGTGCTGTGTGGGAGGTTTCCACACTTTCATCTCAGTTACCTGCTGAAAACTTGCAGTGTTATAAATGATAGATGCACCAAGTGGCCTCCTTTCATCCAGCGAAGCAAATTGAGGTTTGCCATTGTGAATAAGTTATGGTTAGTCTTGTAAGATCCTTGTAAGTGTTGTTTGCTTAAAGCAAACCAGACCACTGCTGAAACTAAACACTGGTTGGAATGGAAAATAACCAAACTAGGGAATAAAACCTACATGTTTGTCTTCATTGATCACAGGGTATCAACTGAGTAATAACAGCCCCCGTCATTAAAACCTTTACAGAAGGACGTCAGAGAGATATTAGCTTGGCCAAAAACATACCCTCCTTGTTAATGAAACCTACATGGTTTCAAGAATGTTTGTGTTTATAAGGTCACCAGTATGCTTTTACTACATTTACTAATAGATCCAAAATGCTGGGAGCATTGCTGGCTTGCAGATGTTCCTCATGACCCCACATAGTGTATCTTACATTGGATGAACTGACTCACTCCGTGTGGTTTTATAGATAAATAAATCAACACTGTGAGGAAGCATATTATTACCAGACATGTTTTATATTGGTTCATTTATGGTGCTTTGACATTACAAGGTAGAAACAACTTGCTTTAGCCACACGTGGATGAATTACCTCATTGTGCTTTCTGTAGGGAGAACAAGGAAGCACTGGTATACCTGGTCAGCCTGGACCTGCTGGTGCTGATGGTAAGCCTGTGAGTACTACATAGTTCAATATACAAACATACAGTACATAATCACCAACAGCGGCATCCACAACAGCATCTGAGAAAAGCATTTGAGTTAATGTATCCATTATGTCATGATAGTTTCAGCGTGTTCATTCTATGTGGTCGGGACTGCTTCAGAATGTTAAAACACAGCGGTAAATATGCTTATTTACTTATTTTTCCGATGGGTAAATAGAAAACATCTCTGATTATAGCAATATTGGCAGCATGGTGGTGATTTTGTGTGATGAAAACCATCCAAAAGTGAACCACATGTTCGACAGCATGATCAAAAAATTCTAAGAAAGAATCCACCCGCAGCCTCAAGTCACAGAGGGAACACAGTTGAGGGGATTCAAATGCTTAACCAAATGTGTCTCCTGTCTTTTTCTACAATTTGAAGGGTATCCCTGGCATTAGGGGAAGTCCAGGCCTGCCAGGTCCTCCAGGAATAGAGGTATAGCAATAACCAATTGATGTACCTTCAAGGATAAACATCCAATTTCGAAATTTTAAGCTGTTTTTTCTGTTCTTTCTGCCAGGGGCCACGCGGACCAGCTGGATACAAAGGGGAGCAGGGGAGGCCTGGTGTTTCGGTAGGAAGGTCAAACACCACATTTGTGGCACAGTCAATTTCATAACAATGTAGCATTAAGTTGTGTTCACTGAAAGACATTTTTCAATACAAGCCTGTTCTTTCAGGGAGAGAGGGGTATGCCTGGATTACCAGGATCACCTGGACAACCAGGAGAGAAGGTGCTAATCTTAATTATTCAACTGTGGTAACTGTATTTCTGCTCAGTAATGTGGTATCTTGATGTTGCTCAGTATTGTTATCTAAAATCCAACTCAGGAGTAAAAAGGAATAAAATTTCTAAACAATCAAAGCTAAAAGAAACTAATTTCTGCCAAAAACAAATAAGCGATAGTTAAAAACTACAAAAACACATTGAATTGTCAAGTTAAATCTCCTTTTTACGAGATCAAACATAGGATTGACAGGAAATCCCTGCTAGACACATCAGCTTGAACCATTTGAACATCTTTGCATCAATCACACAGACCATATGTTTTGAATATAAAGCCAGATCTCCGGGGAGAGTAAAAAATACAGCTTCTATACTGTGGAACAAGTGTGCTTTGCCAAGAGAGCGTGAGGGTCATCAGAGGCCTTTTAAATGTGTTCATATTTCCCGACTTTAGTGCTGCCCTTTCCTTAGAAAGCTAAAGGAAGTCTTTGCTATTTTTAGGAATCCAGAGGTGGATCTTCTGTCTCTTGGTGCCTTGTTTTTTCTTCACTTGCATCTCCTCCTTGTGACTTAGTCTCCCAATTATAGTAATATCTGAGGGAGAGAGGCAGTAATGAGATTGGAAGAGATGTCGGTCGATGTTTTTGTCATGTGAATCAAAAATCTGAATCATGGAAACGTGTGATTTATTTCCAGTGACAGGTACACTGTGAGATCCAAGATCAGTTTAACAAAACAGATGACAAACCCCCACAGATAGGATTATTCCTTACCAACCCTGTCTTCCAAAAAGTATGTTCCTATAAAACTGAATTGCATTTTGAATTATGTTTTGAAAATAACATTTTCAGTTTGAAAGAGCCGCATTAGGAGGTAGAGGCATAAGTCCACAACAGGGTTTGCACACAGGAGACTAGAGGGTTTGTTTTCAATTTCTGTTTTGCTGGGTTTAGGAAAATAACACATCTTTGGTCAAAACTGACATTTCCACAACGTTAACTTTATGATAGAATCATGATTTAGTTTAGGCACCAAACCATTCAACTAGGCCTAGGAAAACATCATAGTTTGGGTTATAATAGACCCTTTCACAACATATTTCAAGCTTATCTTTCTTTTTCTTTTTTTCAGTTGCCAAGGCAACTTGTCCTTTTGTTATGTAATATATGATTGGCTGACTGAAAAGGAGTGACAAGCCATAAAATGAATGGCAAAGAGATTTTGTTTCTGTTTCTTTAAAAGGTGTTTGTGATATGTCAGTCAAAACCTAATTTAGTTTAGTTGTGTAGGGATGTAATTTTTAGAAAAGATGCCTGGACTCACATGGATATAACTTTGAAGTATCAATATGTTTCGAAACCAATAGAAACCAGCTGAGAAACTGCCTCTTCCACTGTTCAGTCACGCAATTAGAAAACATGCAAGTTGGTGTACTATAGAAAGGCAAACGCATATGAGCCACAAAGGCAAAACATCTGTGAAATGAAATGTGTCAGCTGCCACAACTGGTCCAAATTAAATTGGAACATTGTGATAATACAAACCGTACAATGTAAAGAAGACTGGGAGTCTTCAAGGGAATCTGACTGCTTTCTTGGAAGAACACAGTAAACAAGCAGAGCCTAAGTGATCCAGCAGTTTGTGTTTATTCAGCACTGGAAATGCATCTGCAGCAGACACTGAACATCACTCTGATGTTCATCTGAACAACATTTTGTGTTTGGTTTTTTGAAAGTACAGTGAGGTAATGCATCCTCTCTAGATCGCATCTCATCCTACCTTGTAATCAGATTGACCACAGGGAGCCTCTTCCAGCTGGATGAAGTGAGGAACAACTCAAGCAGTTAATGTCATTTTAAAAACTGTCTCAGCTGGCCACAGACACATTTCTACACTCGGAGCCAATCAGCCTATACCATCTGTGCTGCTATTATGAGTTTCCCTCACAGTTCCTAGGATGTATTCCATTAAGTTTTTATTAGTGGCTGGACTTGGTCTTCTCCAATTTCTTAGATTAGGTCAATTCAACAACACAAAGCGAGGACTACACTATTAAACATCCAGTGAATTTATCTGTTTTATTCATTTATACATAAAACTACCATGACTTTTACTGGTCTATCTAAGTGCTCTTTTAAAATGGCATAATTAGACATCTACTTGCATCACCTTACATTAATTTGGCAGTCACTTTTGTCCAAAGTAACTTAAATTAGTGTATTCAAACCCTGCTGGTGCAAAAGGTAAATAGCATGTTAATTGCTGAGTACTTCTGTTTTAAACAAATGACTTAAAGCAAGTTCGCTGCTTCAGCGTATACTCAAATAATCTTTTAGTACATCTATTGAGTATGTTTGATCACCAAATTCAGTAGATGTTTCCTCTGTGGACCATTAATATCCATACAACTCTTCAATCCATCCAAACATATTGGTATATTTCAGTCTGGATCAAAGTGGTAGACTGAGCCACGTCAATACCATGGCTTAAACATGTCAACCAACCCCCTCAGATGTCTTTAGTTTCTGCACAATTCAAATTCTAGCCATTTGGCATTTAATATTACATTATTCTTGATAGGAGCCACGTGAAAACACAACATTTTTGAATTAGGAAACTGATTTTCCCTCATGTCTGAGGTCAAGAGGTTTTTGCACTCCATGCAACAAAGAACAATATCAGAAGACCAGCTGGGAGCTACTTAAGCTTCTTTCAAGTTAAAAGGAATACTCGTCTTGTAGAGAATAAGATTTTCTTTGGATCCAAACACATCTACCTTGACAGATTGTTCTCATATTGTGAGACCACCCAAGGGTGTAATCTCATTTTCCTGGCACAGGATGTAGGGAACGGAAACATGAGATTTCAGCCAAACTAAGTAAGAAGAATATAATTGTGGAGTCTGTTTATGTATTTACAGTCTGTGAAACTTTTTCATTACCGGAGTCATCCATCATCTTTGAATGAACAATTTATTGACTGATCTCTGTAGTTCATTAACACTGTAACTACAGTGGTGGCATTCATTTTGACAGAAATCAATGAAACCAACAGACCAGCTTTGAAACACCTGATAATGAAAGCTCCTTATCACTGAAACTAGACTCTCTGCTATGTCTATGTACGATCTGCAGTCACACCAGTCATTGCTTCCAGTGACTGCAGCGCGTTAGCAGCTGTTCCTGTTCTATGTTCCATGTTGTCAAACAAACTGGTACACCAGCAACACAGTTCAACAAAACAGTGCACGATTCAAACAAAACACACGCAGCAGGAAGACAAATAAAGCATAAATGCTACCAGTTGGCCTGATTGTGTCTTTACTGTCCAGGCTGCAGAGCTGCCAGTCAGTGGCCTCCAATTCCATCTGTCATTTGTTTTGGACTGGAGTTAGAACAGCAGGAGCAACCAAAGCAAGGGAGACCTTTGATATTTTTTTGAGATCAGTAGATGATGGATGAATGTGTCACTGAGACCTGTTTATTAACCGAACACAAAATTTAACTTAAACTGAAACTGTCTACAATTGTGCAAACTATAAAAATGTTATCGCACACTGAAGTCCCCAACGTTAGCCAAAAGCAAATGTGTCATTTGGTTTTATGCTATAAAGTCATTTGTTCCCTGCTTAAGCTGATTAGCATAATTTTGAATGCAGGAATGAAAAATCTGGGAAAACAAATATTTGTTCCAAAATCATGCTGTTTTTATTCTGAAAATGTTGTTCCCCCGATGTTTGGCAACATCCCACAGACACATAGCTAATGTCTAGTCTATCCACTGTTTATTCCAGAGAAACAAGGCCACTGCTGACTAATGTCAAACAATATCTGCTTATTTGTGACCATGCAGAAATTACAATAGGTCTTTGAAGAGATCTGTATGATTTATGTGCTTCTTAAACAGACTGACAAAGATCTGTTAGTTTTACCTCATTGTATATTACAAACGTGGATGATACTGTCAAACAGGTTTTGATTTATTGCTCTCTGAAGGTTGAAATAAACCAGGCCAGCTTAGAGCATGAAAGGTAGATATGACGTTTAGATATGACATTCAATGATTATTTTAAACCTTATGATTTTTCTCAGGGCTCATTAGGATCCCCAGGAATAACAGGGTTACCGGGAAAAGCTGGTCAAGTGGTAAGTATGTAGACAAGCCAAATGTACATGACACAAGAAATAGATTAACTTTGACTGGATGTTGTGATATTTCCAGGGAGAAAAAGGAAGCATAGGACCTCCTGGGCCACCTGGTTTTCCGGGAGAACCTGTACGTATTAAATAATTCAGAATCCATCCAGAGCACATGTGCATTTATATTCGTGTCTTAAATCAATTCCAATGATTGCAGGGTCTTCCTGGGAGAGACGGAAAGGACGGATTTCCAGGGAGATCTGGTCAAAAGGTCTGCTTGTTTTCTCAGTGTTACAAAGCTCATTCTGGGATTGGGGGAATACTTAGAGGCATATGGTTGGATGAGTGACTTTGCTTTCCGAAATGTTGTGCTGTTGATGTTTGGCAACCATGGAAATTGAATCAAACACACACCGGTGTCCCTCTTGTCTTTTTCCAAATCCCACTTGACAACTTTTGTAAACATCAAAAATGTCCTCCAACTTTTAGATTGATGTCTATTTAATAAACCCAACATGACATGTGGAACGTGTGAGGCAGGACTGGGGTGGAGGTGCTAGAAATATGGATCCAAATGAAATGTATTAATTATCTTCATGGTTCTGCAACGTATTAAGGGAGAAGCTGGAGCCAGTGGTATCCCTGGTACTGACGGAAGGGAAGGACATCCCGTGAGTCATAAACACACACAGTACTGATTGTGCATGCTGTTGAGTTGTCGTACAGTTTAAATTGAATCCCTGGACATAAAGGATTTGATGTAAAACGTGATGCAAATTGTGCATGAGTGAAATAATAAAGATGCTGCCATATTGTGGTCTTGATTTCACCTTTTTAGCAAAGCATTTACAAACAGGCTTTATCTGTGTGGTACTTTACATTGCGGTTTACATTGTTCTTCACAATATGTTGCTTCACATATTGTGTAACATGACAGAATACTCTAGTAACAGAAGAGTAAAAGAGGCTACTACAACAATAGACTTCATGAATCCCAAAGATCTGCATGTTTTTCTGTTGTTCTAAGACTGCAATGTGTTAACATACTGTCAGCAGCACAGAGACTCCCCCTGACAGCCAGTAAATCAGGGGGTATTTCCCCTGTAGTTCATCCCAGGATAACCCTGTTATGTAACAAGCAGGCTCAGGCTTTAATGGAAGGCAGTGAAAGTAACTCATCGAGGGATTGCTGTTGTCCTCTGGCAAGTCTGTTTTAGGAAGAAAGTCTTTCAACTGAGCAGCCACCCCACTGATCGTGATTAGTGTAGTCCAAAAAAGTTTGCAATGGGTCTACAAAACATGAGTCACTTGCTCCACAAGGCTATAAGCCATTTTTCCCTAGCAGAACAATAGAACAAGTAACGTATCCAGGGAGACAGGATTAGTCCTGTGCTTCCTCAAGTTAAAACAAGACACAGAGCTCCGGTGTAGGTCCCAACGTGGGCATTTCTCCCCTGTTGGTGTAAACTGTCCTTCCTTCCATGCTTCTGTCTCTGTGCCGTCCTGTCCAATCTATTCACAACGCACATATGTTGCTCAAACTCCAGTGTGAGGCAACCACCGAGCATCTGCAAGCATTTATCTCAGAAAAAAATAACTAAAACAAAAAAAACAAAAGAGACTTTTCAGGATAGCTTTGCTGCAAGTTGAACTTAATAAACTTTCAGTGCATTAAAGCATTTACTTTAATTCGTTTCTGCTTTCATTCTTTTCTCTGTGCAGTTTAAATAGCAACTACTTTTAGCAGTATCGCATTTTTTTGGCAAATAAAATGTGTGTGCAGCTCAAGGACCTGACATTTCCTTCTTTAGACCGTGAATCTGCCAAACGGCTTATGAAAACATATTTTTTATTAAAAATGCTATTTCTGTTTCCACAATGTAAATGTCAAGCAGTAGATGATGTTACACAAACAATTCCATGTCACGTGTGCTTTTTTGGGATGTACGGTATATTAATCTGCCATGACATATCATCTGTTTCATTACTCTCAGGGTATGCCTGGATTGCCAGGGATTGCAGGCCTGCATGGACAAAAGGTAACAAGTCCCTAAAATATTGTATGTGCAATGGTTTTGCATCATTTATTGCAATTATATTTCACTGAGATGAATTTCATTCAAGGGGGAGATTGGTGAGGCTGGACCAAGGGGCTTTAAAGGATCCACTGGACCACCTGTGAGTTAAAAGCTGCTGGGCTATTTCTGTGTTCCACTAAAGTGTTAAAGTTGTATTTGAACAGCTACCAAGACAGTTTATTCGCTCCCCTGCAGGGTGAAATGGGTTTACCTGGTGCACCTGGTTTAAAAGGACCAACTGGACCCAAGGTAACTGTTTATGCCTGTTAGATAATTATACTTGATTACACTTGAGCTTCTTTAAATAGCTCTATTGTAAGTGTTGTAAAGCTGAAGCAGAAGTAATGACTGACTTTGATCTTACAGGCTGACATCAAAAAGTTTAATATAGTCTTTTAAAAGGATAAAAAGTGAATAAATATAATGTGAGTTTATCCCCCTCTGGGCTGTGAGCGCACTGTTTGAAAGTGCAACCCAGAAAAGTCAATAACTGCAGTTGAATACAGACATGCTGGTATTAGCAACCGGCAAGCTGCAGAGCCATGTCTTGATGTAACTTGACTTCAAACACAATGTAGTACAGCTGCCAATAAGTGCAGCAGATCAGTGCTGCATGATGTTATATGACAACGCATTTCCAAGCCTCCCAAGACATCCTCTAGTCAATACAAATTGATAAATCTTTGAAGCTTTCTATGCAAGGAGTAAACTGAAAAGCATAGAAAGCTGCTTGCATCAGCAGCATTACATGTTTTGTTTGGTCACTATTTTGCTAAAATACACTTTAGCACAAGTAACGATTTCTTGGCCACACCAGTGGAGCTAAATTAAGCGATGATCCGGCCCTGCTGCTTTCGTCAGTGGAATTTTAGTGGAAATGTAAGCAGTCTGGGCTTGTCTGGTCTGGACGCTCTGTCTCCTAATCATTTTTCATTAGCCGATCTGCCTTTAACAAGCCAATGTGTATTGGTAAATGGCACACGAGTGAAAACCTAGTTTATGGACAGGCAGGCAAAAACTTTGATTTTATGGCTGAGCTTCAGACTGCAATTACTGAGGCTCGTTCAACTGGAAACCAAAGCATATGACTAGACACAATTAAACTTTAGGCTGCAAAATCCCCAAACCTCATGAAACGATCGCATGCATTCATGAAAATGAATTACGATAAGAAAGTGAAGATACCAACTGCACTTCCAGTCACTGATGATGTGGTTAGGATGTTATTTCAATGTATGTTTTCTGTAACATGAGACATATTTTATTTCTCAATCAAGGGGAATAAGGGTGAAAGTGGAAGTCCAGGTACAAATGGATCACCAGGGCTAATGGTATGTTGTAATTTAAATATCCTAATATGAACCATGTGGCTTTATCTGTGATTCAATATAAACTAATAATTTACTGAACCAATAATGTGAAAAAAAAAATTGGAAGTATTTTTTTAACTGAATGCTTTCTAGGGGAGTGCAGGGGAACCAGGAGGAGCAGGCCAGCCAGGGCACCCGGGCATGCCAGGCCTGAAGGGAAGCAAGGTATACATTTTTTTCTTCCAGTGGTGTGACAATGGCGCCTTTTCCCCTTTAATTCATGTGAAAATTAAAAATTTGTTCTTATTTAGTGGTCAGGGTTAACCAAGATGTAGAAATTCAAGTCCACGATATTTAGTTATTAACTTCTCCAGAAATGCCAGTCATAATAATAGATGGCTTTCCACTGCAGGATCCTGAGGCTGGCGCTTCCTAATCGGCAATTTAGCTTCTCTGTTTCCACTGCGGTGAAGGATCTGACGGCGTTGACCGTGTTAGCCTAGTTACTGGATGTAACACCAGTTCTGTGAGCACGTAGGAAATAGAACAATGGAGGGTTTGTTATGTAAGCCTATATGGTGAATTTTCTGGTTAAGATGGCGATGTTAGAGAGGAAGAGGAACAACAACAACGAGGACATCGAGAGGGCAGAAAAATAGTGCTTGTTGTCCTCTCCGAGTTTAATCAATCGGCCACTAGACCCACACAGCAGTGGTTCAGGGTAGGTCATAACATATCCTGTCTACCTACCCTGCAGTAGGTATTTTTTTCTTCACTGAAAATGGCCCAGAAAGAGGTTCTACTGAGGCGGTTCCTGCAGTTGGAACATGCTCAAAGATTCAGCCTGCCCTGCCCTGAAATGGTCTGCAAGGTCCAGCAGTGGAAAGCAGTCTAAGCACTCCCTATCAGCAACCTTATGTCACAATCAGGTGTTTAGAAATGTAATAGCTTGTTCCTGCAGCTTCATTATGTTATTTTTGGACATTTGTACAAAAGATGCTTATTTGAAGTCAGATGTGAGACTTTATTGTGATATAGAAAATACTGTATTCTAGCAATACTTTTTTTCTCTAAATGATCTTATGTTCCTGCCACAAAACATAGCATTAAGTGATAATCGGTGTCTTTATCTTTTATCAGGGACAAAGAGGAAATCCAGGAGAAAGAGGGGAGATGGTAAGATTCAAGACAAAATTATATTGCCTACAAGACTCACAGAAGCAGATTATGCTATGACCTCATTACCCTCTGTCTGTCATCTAAAACTGAAAGATTGAGACCACAGTTCCTGTTTTAAATCATCATGAATGAAACATATCAGGGTTTTGGAGTAATATTGGTCTGTTTTACTAAAATTAAAGTGTGGAACTTTATTCCGGGGGCAGTCTGTCAGTGTGACCCTCTCTTAGAAAATGAATATTTTGGGGTGCCCCGATAGCCTAATGGTTATGTCGCATGACCCAAGTGCTAAGGCATAGCGGCTGTCCTGGGTTCGATTTCGACCTTGGGCATTTACCGCATGTCCTTCCCCACTCTCTCCCGTTTCCAACTCTATCCACTGTCCTATCTAATAAAGGCATAAAAGGCCAAAAATAAATCTTTAAAGAAAATGAATATTTTGAAATCAGTATTACAAATAATTAAATATATTTCAATGATCCAGTGAAAATAAGGCCTCACTTATCACATCATCGGTTTAGAAAACAATGTTACAATGTTGCAATTTCATTTAGCACGCTTTTCTCCAAAGCGACGTACATCTGTGAAAAGAACAACACAAGCAAAGATCTAGACAGAAGGCGACAAGGCCGGGAAGAGCAAAAACTCTGCTTTAGGTCCTGATTGGGCACAGTACTGACAGACAGTGCTCGAGAAGTGCACAGTTTTTTGTTTTGTTTTAGTTTTTTTTATAGCAATAGCAACAACAACAACATCTTCCTTATTCAACACTGATAGCATCATCATCATCATTAAGTGCGTAGATATTCGTAAAAGAGCTGGGTCTTTAGCTTTTTCTTAAAAGTAGAGAGGGACTCTGCAGATCGGATTGAGCTTGGTAACTTATTCCACCACCGGGGGACGACAGAGGAGAAGAGTCTAGCAAGCGACTTAGAGCTCTGTTGAGAGGGTGGGACCAGGTGCCTTTCATTGGCAGAGCGTGGTGGGCGGAGTGGAGTGTATACCTGGATGAGGGAGTCCAGGTATACAGGAGCAGATTTAGTTGCTGATTTGAAAACAATAACATGCCAGCTACATTTGGTCTTTTGGAAGTATTACTGGATATTTGCTGTGCTACTAGCATCCAACATCTATCCCATTAAACTAATTCAACTTAATGTCATAAAAACAAAATTAACTCTGGAATGCAAACAAGGAAGAGTAATGATATGATTTAAGCAATTCTAATGAGCATCAATGTGCTACATTTAACCACATTAAAACCCTAACTACTATAAATATGCATCAATCATTATGTGTTTAATGGATGGCTTCACGTACAATACCATCTACAGTAACACACACTGCACTCATAGCATTGACTGGGGTCTGATACTCTGATGTTATGTGCTTTTATAATGGTAATGTAATGTTTTCCTCACCAGGGGCTGACAGGTGAAAAAGGAGAACATGGCCGGCCAGGGCTTCATGTGAGTTTCTTTTGATCAGCTTTGTTGTATGATCAAGAACGCTAGAAAGCAAACAATGGATGCATTAAACCTATATTTTGTATCTGTATTGAAAGACAAACTTTTTCGAGTCTTTAACAGTACCACCATGTGGCCATTTATAAAACACTTTGAATGTTTTAATGAAAACTCCTGAGCCATGCAGTTAAGACAAAATATTCTTGTTTTTCTGCATTCCTTGGTCCAGTACCATTACCACATCTGCCATTCCATAAAAATAAAAAAAAGTATCACCTCCAAAAAATCTCATGTGTTCTTTACCAAATATTTTACATATTTATGTTTATGTGATGCTTCATACCCTCCTATTAACTTGCTGCCAAACTCTCAAAGACATAACTTATAAAGCACCATAATTAAAACACCACAATTCTTAAACATGTGTCAATGTAACCAAATTTTGATGACACAGTCCTTTATCAAAGTGATTCCACACAAATGTGGTGCTGTTCAGCCTTTAGGTGGTGCTACAGCAGTGTGATGACTTAACTTGTTATAACTCGGTGATCAGAGTTGTGTCTTATTTAAAATTTTGCAATATACTGGGACCTTATATTTCTGGTATTTAGATATTACCCTGAAAACACCAAGGATACCTGTCATTGTACATTTTGATCCTGATTTTAAAAGTTGATATTTTATTGTTAAAAAACACATTCTGAGGATTGACAATAGACTGAGTTCTGAGCCTGCTCTAATGTAGTTTTTAATGATTTATCCTGACTCTAACTTACAGGGATCCACTGGTCCGACAGGATTGAAAGGAGAGGTATGTTGTGCTGAATGAAGTGATCAGTGTACCTCCATCCAGCCTGTATAATTAGTTGTATTGCTAACACTGGGGTGGTATTCTTGCCAGAAAGGGACAGCAGGGGATCCGGGGCAGAGAGGTCAAGAAGGTCAAGTAGGGCGGCCTGGACAGCCGGGTCAGTCAGGCCCACCAGGCCCCAGAGGGCTGCAGGGGGACACCGGCCTGCCTGGTATACCTGGACCTGAAGGAAGATCCGTATGTGACACACATTGTACTAACAACGTCACTGTTGATAAAGACTTTTATCAGGATGTTACATTTGATGCTGACTAACATAACAGAGTGCTTAGTGAAAATCCATCATCATCCATCACTTTGCATTACAGGCAAGTGAAATGTCAGACAGTCACATTCGTCAAATCTGCAGAGAGATTCTTCAAGGTGAGTGTCATTATAAACAGATTGATGAGCTGTTTCTTTATCTTTTCACCATCTGAAATCTTTTCATTGTTAATCCTCCCAGCTGAGCTGCCTTTATTGTTGCTGAGCAACCAGCAGAGTGGCTGTACCAGATGTCAAAGCCGGCCTGGATCACCTGGTCCACCAGGTCCAATGGGCCCGCAGGGACTCAGGGGTCTCCCTGGACTTAGTGGTTCCAGAGGACAGCCAGGCCACCCTGGTCGACCAGGACACCCTGGGATGATTGGACTCAAAGGTAAAATTAGCATCAAGTCAGCATCGTGTCATTACAAAGATTCTGTAAAACTGCTCTAATAGCGACATTTGTGTTTGCAGGAGAACCAGGTTTCAAAGGAGAGAAGGGGAGCCCTGGTCGGACCGCGATTGGAGACCAAGGACCACCTGGACCTCCAGGTAAATAATGTGACTTATTCAGTTTCTTTTGTCATTCACTCTTTTTACAGAAGATCATGTGGAAGCCATTTTTCTGCGGTGCCTGAAACTGATTTCTGCTATTTTTCTGATACATTTTCTGCTATTTATCATCATTTTCAACTGATCATGGCTTAGTAATTTTATCTCCACAGGTCCAATGGGTCCTCAGGGGTACAGTAAACCAGGGTATCCAGGTTCGCCTGGACCTCCTGGTCTAAACGGAGCAGAGGGTAAAAGTGGTAATCCTGGCATCCCTGGCCAGCCTGGGGTGTGTGATCCATCCATGTGCTACGGTAGTATGATGAGGAAGGATTCTTACAGCAAAGGCCCAAACTATTGACGTAGTGCAGCGTCACTGCAGGCACCAGACTAGAGCTGATACGGAACAAACAGCCATTCTCAGGAAGATCTCATCTTTACAGTTTCTCTCTGTCACGGAAACAAAACGTACCTCTTCTGACACCTGTTATGTCATCTCAGTCAGCATCACAGCTTCTCCGATGGTATTTTGTATTATTATTCATTTGTCTTTGAATGTGCTTTGAGGTTTAAATGGTGTGAAGAGAGTTCAAAATTTGCTCCATTTAATACCTCTCACCTGAGCACCTCGAAACTCTTGTCCACTCTCGTATGTCAGTGTGGTTGGTACATTCTCCTACATTGCCCCCTTGTGTCGCTTCACTGCATGCTGCTCTCTAAATTCTTACTGCACATTTGATAGGTGCTATATGTTTCCTTCAAGAACAACACAACTTCTATAAATCTATAAATGACAGAGATAATTTATGGCAAAATGAACCACTAGTTCATTTTGCCATAAATTATCTCTGAAATTGGCACGTTTCAGCACAAAACTGTGATTTTGATCTCTTCTCGCTGATTATGAGCTCCTGTAAGTCTGTGTTTCTAAAGCATTCAGTTTGACTGTTGAGTATGAAAACCTTTTACAACTGCTAACATTGTGTATTACCCAAGATAAATTAACACTTTCCCCTCCTATCACATTAATTACTCATTCATTCATTTGTCATATTTTTTATAGTAAGGATGTAAAATGTTTTACCATCTATGAACATGCTGACATTTTAGTTTTACATTTTATGTCATTTATGTTCCTCAGACATGCCTTTCATTACTGTAGCAGGTATTTTATTGTTATTTATAAGAGTCATGACTGTGTATTTCAGCAGTGACGTGTCCTAAACGGCTTTTTGTAATTTTATTATTTTGTGTTAAAGTGACTTTTGTATGATTTTTTGCATTTTTTTTAAAACTAGAATTAAAACATCTTAATGATTTGTGAAATTTGTTTGTTTGGCCTTTAAGCTTTTTGAACTTTCAGATTAGATTTCTGCACTTTATCACATCACTGATCCCACTTTCAAGCTAGAAATGTTGGGTGTGGTGTACAGCCACAACATTATGACCACTGACAGGTGAAGTGAATAACATTGATCATATTGGTACTATGTGGTGTTCTGCTGGAAAACCTTGGATTTTGGCATCCGTGTTGATGAGACTTAGACACCCAATGAACATTGTCCTAGAACAAGCACACTCCCTCATGCAAATGGAAATCCCAAATGTCACTGGCCTACCCCCGCAGGAAAATGCACCCCACCACATGGCAAAAACATCAAACAATCAGGAACATCTTGAGGAACATGACAATGGTCCAACATGTTGATTTGACCTCCAAACTTCCTAGACCCCATTCTGACCAAGCATCAACAGGATGCAGTGAAACAAGTTTGTTGAGGCCCCACTGCACAAGCCAGAGTACCCAAAGGATCCACTGCCAACGTCCTAGTGCCAGACCCCATAGGACACATTGAGAGGTCCTCTTGTCCATGCCCAATGGTTCAGAGCATTTTTGACCACATAAGGGGGACCAACACAATATTAGGCAGCTGATCATAATGTTATGTCTGATCGGTTTATGTGTGTGTGTGTGGGCTCTGGGAGTTTCCATTTGCACTCAAGCGTCAAAGAAATAAAAAGTGAAGAGGACGATAAAAAATATCATCACCTGACTGTTCCACTAAGGACGCTGCTTTAGGAAACTTGGATGAGTGCAGCTCCAAGTAGAAAGCTGCTGTAGGCGGTTTAGTGTGAAAGTGTCTCTGGCAGAAAAAAGAATTAAGTTTTTCTGGATTCATGCATTAGATGGCGCTATATGGCAACATCAAGGCATGTAGGGAGATGACTTTACTTACTTTTTCTAACTTTGCACAGTAGTCACCCTCCACATGGAAACCCTTGGCCTATTAATGGTAATTATTGTTGCTTTAACACTCCACTGATGACCTGCAATAAGGCTTTAAAGTCTTTATAGTCTAGGCTACACAAAGTCTGCTTTTAGTAATTAGAAAGGTGTAAATCATTGTGCCTTGCAGTACAATTTGCACTATTTGTATGATTTTTGTGGCACATTTTTAATACTTTTCCTTATGTGCGCCTCTACTGGAATTATTGTAGTGTCAATGCAAGTTTGCACACTTGTTTCCTGGTGCATTTGATTAGAAAAATGCTTTTATTCCATTCTCATGGCTCATGTTTAAGCCCAAACTGTATTAAAACAGGACCCTTGTTGTTGTCAGTGAATGCAGCTGGAGCCCTCTCTCCCTATAAACATCAATAAGTTGAGGTGATTAAAAGGCTCTGTCATTATTCTTTCACTCGTTAAGACGGGCCTCTCGGATTTCAAGTGTCTCCTTTTACACTCCTGAGCCGCCACATTCATCATGGGACCGGCCTGAAGTTTTATTGCGGCCGCTAGAGGAGGATGCAAAAACAAAAGTTGAGTGTGGGATGGACTCCAAGGGCAACTAGCCCCAATACACTTTCTGAGGGGGAGAGAAAGAAGAAGCAGAAAAAAAGAAAAAAGAAAAATGCGAGCCGGGGCATGAGTCGAGTGCTTCTCTCTGCTCAATTCTTTTTGACACAGTTCAAGACATTTCATCCATTTGGAAACTCCGGGTGATCCCTCGACGTTATGGGCGTACCTACGGGTTTTTTCATCACACAGGAGTAAGGTGTGGAACCGGGTCACAGCTCCATAAATACCTGGAAACTTTGTATGGACCCTGGAGGAGTAAATACGGCTGGAGGAGCCTCGCACACAGCAGAGGAGCGGCGGTTTTTCTGCAAGCTGATACCTCATTTGTAAAAAGGGCAGACTTCTAAAAAAAAAAAAAAAAAAAAAGTGCCTCTGGCTAATATGGAAAGTCTATGATTCCGTGTTGGCAGAGATGTAAATTGTTTGATTTTCCTCCCAGAGTGCGATGTAGTTCACCCTCACATCTCCAAGTGAGCTATTTGTCAAGATGACAGCGCTTACACCTCTGAACCGCGCCGTGCTCGGACTTGCGTGGAGCTGCCTGAGCTTTCTGTCCTGCGCGCACTGCGGTTTAAGTGACAACCATGTGCACTCCAGCTTTATTTACAGGCGGTTGCGCAATCACGAACGCCGGGAGATCCAGAGAGAGATCCTCTCCATCCTGGGCTTGCCCCACCGGCCGAGGCCCTTCTCTCCCGGGAAGCAGGCGTCCTCCGCGCCGCTCTTCATGCTCGACCTCTACAACGCCATGGCCGTGGAGGAGGAGGAGGCGGAGGGCGCGCAGCAGCAGCAGCAGCAGGGCGCGCAGAAGGGCTTCGGTGCCAAGGCTCAAGGGCACTCCAGGAAAAGTTACTACAGCCCCCAGCATGCCGGCTACTCCCGTGTGGCTCAGCCTTACCGAGCGGCCCCTCTGCTGGGCCACAGCCCCGCGCTCACCACAGCGCACGACACCAACTTTCTTAATGACGCCGACATGGTCATGAGTTTTGTCAATTTAGGTAAGTGGGGCTGATTCACCATCAGGGTTCATTAAATCCAAATGAATGCAATTAGATGCAGGTGATCCCAGCATCATTAACATTTCAAGGCAAGGCTGTTATTTGTTACATAATCCACACCTCAAAGAAATAAACTCATGTTTCCCATAATTTGCCTTCACTCCCCTATAAGGTTTTACAGGGTCTTAACTGGACTCACTGTTTTCTCTTCACTTGGTAAAAAGACCATTATAATATATAAACTAATGAATGTGTTTCTTGGCCTTCTTGTTGCCTCCTGTCAGAATAATTTGACACGTGTAGATTATGTGTATACAGCCTCTGCAATAACACAGCCTATAAAAACAGTATAGACATTGTGTCTCTCACTTAGTGCCATTTATAACCTTTAAAAAAAAAAGTTCCATGTAAATATGAATTTGTAAGTAAAAATTTCACACACCGCTCATTATTTGGCCACTAAAGTGATATATTTTTACATTTACTGCTTACTTTTGATTTAAAAAAGCAGCTGATGTGTTTAATGATTGTGTTTGTTCAGTAGCTATGACCCTTAACCCAGCAGTTCAGAGCAACTTATCAGATGACTGTCTGACCTTGAGAAAACTGGTCTAAATTATTTCCTGTTGTTAAAAGGAGGAGTGATATTGACTGATGCCTTTATTTGAGCTTCTGGCACTAAGCGAAAACAGAAGCCCTGTTCTCCCATATTTGTTGCATTTATTTGTAGAATTTATTGTTTTCTAATGGCAATTAAGATATTAGTCATGCCACATGGAAAGTCACTTTAAAGTGGAATATGTTGCAGCACTGCAGCACCCAAAATTAATAAATAACAATCACCATAAAATATACTGTGCATAATGTTGTTATTGTAATATTAGTGATTTTATTTTCTAAAATATGGCGTAAAACATGTAAAAGTGAATTTGTGTAGCGTTGCTTGATACTATAATCCCTCACCTTGGTCTGAGCCCATCTGTTTCCACTTACCACTATACCAGGGCATGTACACTGTCAGCCTTGAAAGCTCTGCTCTCATTCTGGGGACTGTCAGTGAAGTGTTCAATGGGGCTCTGTCTTTATTACAGTACACTCAAATATAGCTACTGACCTCAACTGTTTTAGAAACGTCTATGTGGCATTTTGTGCAGTTTAATGTACTTACTGTATCCATTTAAGCTTTGAAAGATTCAATAAGAAGTCAGCTATTAAGATATCTAGTAATGCACACCTAAATCTATGCAAGAGGGCTAAGGATATGGCATTGACATGTTAGTTATTTGTTCATCCTATTAGATTCCTGCTAGAATAAGCTGCATCCAGTTAATAAGCAACAGATCAACAATGCACACAGCTTGGTCTTACCGGCAAGTGAAGTCATTATTATTTTATCTTTAGCTATTTGAAAGTTAAATGTTCTCTGCTCCCAGTGGCACTTCTGCTTCAGATTACTGCCTGTGGCTAATATAATGGAACACGCTCGGTGGGTAAAAGTCAGACCTGACCTCTGACCTGTTTGTGCTAAGTAACTGCAGGCGTTCTCTCCCGATAAAGTATCAGAGAAAAGCACTGCCTGATATCGCTACGGATATCCGAACATCCACTGACCTCGGCCACATGCTTCTTCTCTGCTACCTTGTAACGGTGTGTGAGGCAGCTGGGCTCACTTTGTGAGCATGTTCATAATGTTGATGCTGAGATCGTTGCATTGAGGGGCTTTATTTAATCTACAAAAATAGATGCAAACCCTTTGCAAAGAAAGGCCTCTGTTTATTTAAAGGCAAAAACATATAAAACAGTTCAACATGATGAAGGTTTTTAAACATTTTCAAAAATTACAGGTCTGTAGGGATATCTTATGTCACTCATTATATTAGAAGTATTTCATTGTAAAGGTTAAGGGTCATAAAACACTTGAATGAAAGCTACCAGAGGTCAGTATGAGGTCAGAAATGAGGTCAGAGTAGACGCTCACATGACGAAGAATCCTGTCTGGTCTTTTCTCTAACTTGAGGAGCAGACGAAAGTGTCTTTAATTGAAATCAGCCTGTTTTTCTTAACTGACAGCCCATTCATCATGGCCAGAGAATGCAGTTAGGCACACAGTAGAGGGCCTGTCTGGGAACTGCTACCTGTATTCAGTTGACTGATTTAATGAACTGGAAAGTGCTTTTGTTGGTAGTCAAAATGTTTGGATTGGACCTCGAATGTAAAAGAAGATGTGATAAATTACGCTTTTTTCTGAGCTGGCATATTTTTTCTTTTGAGCAACATAAGCAGTGGTTTCAGGAGGTGAACTCATATTTTTTATTTATTTATTTTTTAATCAAGGTTTGTTGCCAGTAAAAATGAAGTTCATCATAAAATATTTTCCTTCCCAGTGGAGAAAGATAAAGACTTTTCTCACCAACGAAGACACTACAAGGAGTTCCGTTTTGATCTGACTCAGATCCCAGACGGGGAGGCGGTGACCGCGGCCGAGTTTCGGATCTATAAGGACCGCAGTCATGCCCGCTACGACAATATAACTCTGAAGGTCACCATATATCAAGTCATCAAGGAATATCAAAACAAGTAAGTGCCAAATCAACCACAACCACACACTAAAAGCAGCGGTGGATCGTAACTAGGTGCATTTACTGACACACTGTACTGCCTTATTTAGTTTTTTATTATGTTACCACTATATGACTATTTAAACTATGCAACAAGATATAAAGTAATTTGTTTGTCTTAAATACCTGAAACTTTCTTGCTTTCTTAGTTCTTAATTATAGACCAGTAATGTAATATGCCATTCTGTTCCCTAATGAGCATTTTTCCTTTTGATAGTTTAAGTATATTTTTCTGCTACTGATCATTTACTTCTTGCACCACTGATTAAAGGAAATACAGCATCACTGCCTTTTAGTGCCAGAATTCATTGAGGATAAACAGGCTGATATTCAACATTTGAGAGAAAATTAATCTGGCTTCATATAATGAGTCATTTTCAAAATGTTTTTTTTTTTTAAAAAGAACATTTTCAAAGAACCTGCATGAAGTCTGCTTTTAGTCTCAGCTGGAAAACACAAAGCAGAGAGAAACTTCATCCTGTTTGCAATTATAAATCAATGGAAAGATAATTCATTATAATAAAGGTAAAACTAAGTGCATCTTGATCTCATGTGTGCAGTCTCATTTAACAGTTTAAAAAGGCAGAGACTCCATCAGCTTTTGTCTATCCGTGCTTGAAAGTTTCCACTTGCAAAGAACATCCTTCTATCTGAAATTCTGTTCTCCTTCATTCGCACCATGTCTGCCTTACAAATATAGTTCTCGGATAAAGAGAACTCCATTAGCAAGTTGGCCACTTATGAAGCTTGGAAGGTCCGTCAGTTATCACTCGTCTTGTGTTGCCTGCCAAGTTGGCCGTGTCCCAGATGAAGGGCCCATATTAGGGGGGGAGAAGGGCTCCCTCGGGTGCTCCCGTAGTCACTGTTATGCCCACCACCTGCCTGTCTTAACAATATTCCGGAAGTTTAAAGCATGACATAGCTGAATACACAAGGGTGCACTTAAAAGTGGGCCCACATTTGCTTGCCAAAAATGTGTGTGGGTGATTGAAGGGAAGATATGGCCCTCCTGGGCTTTGAAAAGGTCCAAGTCAATGGACTCTGCCATCTTAAAGGGGAAGAGCGCTCAGTGTGTGTTTTCACACAAGGTTTCACAAAGAAAAGTGTATCTGAATTAGTGGAACAAGTTTTTCCCAAAGCTAAAATCTTAAAGACATCTTACAAAAAAGAATCTTACAAAACACAGTTTACCTAATTTATTTCTTAGCAAAAAGGCTGCAATGAATTTATACTGTATGAGTACTGTTCATTTGTAAAACCAGATACATTCTGTAATGTTTTTCTTTAGCATATCTTGTAGAATACTTATAAAGTAAATACTGTGCACATAAATTGATCGCCACCAATGGTTTTCATTTTAACCATTTTGCAAAATCCATTTATGCACTAACTAAAGTATGGATAAGTTATTGTTTAGGTAACAAATGAAAACCGTTTTGTTGAGGTTTAAGTTCCTGATCATGTATATTAACAACAATCACACCCACTTTAAGTCCAGCAAGAAACTTTTCTTGCACTCTCTCCACTTATATCCAGTCATTACTTTAAAAACACTTTGTTGGGGTTAAGTAAAGGTTGCAGTCAATGCAACATAAGTAAATTATTCCTCAGTACTTGTATGATAATGGAGTCTAGATGCTGGTGTTAAAAGTACTCTCTAGACTTTTTTGTAAACAGTTTCACACCTACATGCTTACTGAGGTCTAATAAACACTCTGAATATGTTTTATTTCTTTTAAACACTGGCAGTGATGATTTATGGTAGCATTTGAAACCTTGAACCTTGAATATTTACATTTGTGTTTCCATGCTTGTGGTTTTCTTCCTCGCAGCTTTTATTGGCACACTGCAAAATACAAAAAAAAAAAATTACCTCCTAAAAACAAATTGTTAACACTAGTGTTCAGAAACTGCACAATGTACCTTTAAAGTTAGTTTACCTTTGGAGGCGACAGCTACGCAGCAACCTGATCTCCTTTCACCCCACTATGTCAGCGTCACACCACATCCTGCACTGGTACTGAACTTTGCTACTGACCATAAATTCCTAATGGGGAATAGTGGCACATGAACATAATTTGCTGGAGACATATTTGTCTAAAAAGTGTCGAGTTACTTCTGTCCTTTGGTATCCGCTCACTTCAACTCTCTCAATGGAACAGTACATCTAGTAACCACAGATTAAGGCGTGGGACAAACATTTTTTCCACTTAGATATGACTCTGGGATTAGTGAACTTGTACCTGAACTAAATTATTGCAGGATGTGAGCTAAAACTGTACATTTCAAAGAGGAAGTTTAGCAGCGTGTCACTCATAAGGATTAATCTTGATTTTTATTACACCTGTAATAAACACATGGGGCCACATGGAAAATCTTGGTTGTCTCCGACCGGCACCACGTAACCACAAAGACTTAGCAGGCACTGCCTTATCCGATCTGCCACTTGAAAGGAATCCGATGCAAATTGCGAAGCGGGGCTTTTTCAACTCGGGGTTAATTGATGCCTTATGTCAAGCTTACGTTGAAAACGCACCAAAGCTGTGATACATGATTCATAACTCCTGAAATGTTTTGTCCATCAAATAGCTGAAGTCTTGGCACAGACTTGACCACACAACTCTGCACTTTATTATGAGTCACAGCTTTTTTAACAATAGCAGCAATGCGTTCTTTTCATGTCCATCCAGCACACACAAAAAAATGACCAGATTACTTTTACACACCAAATCATCGCTTTGCAATACTGAAGGGCTTTATGGAGAAAAATGTTTGTTCTCAAAAAGATGAATGCCACAAAGTTCGGACTAAAGCACTCATTTGTGACCTGTCAGAGAGACCTTGTTTATCTTTGTTGGATTCTGTCTGAATTCCCTTGCAAGTAAAGCTGTTTGAGTGTGCATCATCTTAACCATGGTTTATTTGATGCAGAATTTTGTCTCATTTTTTTTATTCTTACTTTCAGAGATGCAGAGACATTTTTGCTTGACTCCAAAAAGGTGCAGGCGTCCGATGGGGGCTGGTTAGTGTTTGACATAACAGCCACCAGTAACCACTGGGTGATGAACCCACAGCAGAACTTGGGCTTGCAGCTCTGTGTGGAGACTGTAGATGGCAAGTGAAGTTCATTTTTCTATTTAAAAATGTTATTGTTTTACTTGTAACCTTCCCAGATTTTTTTTTCAATCTCTTGGACCCTAGAAAGATCAATAAGTTCTTCTTTTGAGACAGTTCACAATGTCTGAAATTGATTTAAAAAAATGTTTTATTTGACTTCAGGACAAATGTTAGTACTATTTGGATTGTGATTATTTTCCACATTTAGAGACTCATCTTGAAAGCAGACATAAACTGATAAAAAAAAAAAAACATTTTTTAAAATGTTGTTTTAAAAGTTTTATTTTCCTTCTGATTTTTTTTTTCAAAGGACGAAGTATCAACATAAAATCTGCTGGAATTGTCGGGAGGAACGGGCCTCAGTCCAAACAGCCATTCCTGGTTGCTTTCTTCAAGGCCAGCGGGGTGTTGCTTCGCTCTGTCAGAGCTGCTGGTGGGAAGAAGAAGAACCACAATCGCAATAAATCTAATAATCAACAGGAATCATCAAAGGCACCGAAAGCTGGAGGTATGTGCATTTCTGATGCAGGTACGATGCCATGTAATTTTTTTTATAACTTAAATTTACCCTGTATACACCTAATATTTAGATTAGATCCATTTGAACTGCATCCTTTATCATCAGACAGTCGATTTGTGGTCGTCAGATTAGTACTCGTCTGTATCTCCATAATGGCAGACTGCCAGGAAATAAAGTTGGTTCACTGTCTTTACTTTCATATTGTGGATTATAATGAGCATGTCAGCCACGAGGGTCAAACTGCAGCAGAAACTAAAGCTTCTTTCTGTTCTTTCTTCCAAAGCATTAGATTTAAAAATGCTTCTCCAGAGGCTTAAAAGCAACAAAATTATAAGAAATCTATCACTTTTGTCATTTTTGACATCAGTGTTAAATGCTTTAAACTGAACTAACACCAGTGTGAATATATTAGTACTCAGTGTGACTGGAAAATATAATGGATAGTGGCTTATTCCCATATTGTATAGTATTGTACATTTCATTATTCATTTTAAGGAATAATTATTCCCCGAGCACACTGGATGAATGACCATTGTCCACATGTGTAATTTGTCTGTTCAGCTCAACTCCAAAAACAATACAGTTGGTATAACATCCCACAGTAAGTGAAAAGCAAGATGTAAAGATGTGCTGCTTTCTGTTACAATAACAAGTCACCTTATCTTTCAGATTATAACACCAGTGAACAGAAGCAGGCTTGCAAGAAGCACGAGCTCTATGTCAGCTTTCGAGACTTGGGCTGGCAGGTAGGACACAACTGTTTCACATCTCTTGCAAAATGACATAGTAGAACTACTGATAACACAGTAAATAACACATTGGTTGAGTCGGTTTATGAGAAAAGGAGAGGGTTTTAAATGAAGAACTGTTCATTTTCTGTCAAGGATTGGATCATTGCACCGGAGGGCTACGCCGCTTTTTACTGCGACGGCGAATGCTCGTTTCCACTCAATGCGCACATGAACGCCACAAATCATGCGATTGTGCAAACCCTGGTGAGTGTCCTTCAGAGTACGCCGCACATGCGTGTTGCAATAAAATCCCGTTATAAGCTAATAATGTTCTTGCCGTTTATAAGTCATTTGAAACTCACTGCCGCTGCACCTCTTTTAAACCTGCTTTATGCTCTCATTTATAGGTCCATTTAATGTTTCCTGACAATGTGCCAAAGCCGTGCTGTGCCCCGACCAAGCTCAACGCAATATCAGTGCTCTACTTTGATGACAGTTCCAACGTTATCCTGAAGAAGTATAGGAATATGGTAGTTAGATCTTGCGGGTGCCATTAGTGGTGAAAGTCTAATTTATGCATTTTGGTACGGGACTCGCTGGAAAACACATCTGCTGCACGTGTGATGTGATGTACAGTATTATGTATATAAAGTTTTATTACTTAATTTATTCTCCTTTTTTTTTTTTTTAAGAAATAGCACTGAATATTGTGATATTTAAATGATTAGGACAAAATGTTTTACTTTATATCAATTATCATTTAACTTTTGTGTCCGTTGGCATATACTCCGTCTTGGTTGCATCTGTATAATAACTTGTGTGAGTAAACTATTCACTGGAGTCATCACGATCGCTTCCCCTTCTGCTTGTTTTTCTCCTTTTCCAATGTAGAATGTGTTAGAAAGGCTTATGAGTTGGTGGTCAGTGTATGATATGCTTTTCTTAAACTCATTTCCCTAATGAATCAACAATCCTACATAACTAATACATACAGAATAATGGGACAGAATACACAACCTCAAGTTCATTTTATAAACATGGAGAACCTCAATATGATTCTAGTAGCACTAACATCACAACTTGAACCGGCTGTTGGAAATATTTTAAATCAAATTGGATCAGTGGAAAGAAAAAAAAACAGTGAGTGTTCTCTAATATAAACCAAACTGCCCAAAGCTATTTTCAAGCTGTCACCATCTTTCAGCGCTGATACTGTTTCACCTTTTCCAAGCCAGCTTTTTTTTCATAAGAGAGTGTGTTCTCAGAAGAGGATTATGTCAGTCTGGAATAAAACTTGTCTAATGTTTAGTGCTCGCTTATGAATGCTTTACAAATTGTGTCATTTTTTTGACAATGTTTATGTAAATCTCTTCCATAAACACTGTTCCTCGTTCCTCAGCGGACTCCACGCTAATTCTAGCTCGTGTTTGGGAAGTATATCTTAACGTAGAGTGTTGTGTATTTTAATAAATGTACCACTTGAAAGATCTTATCTGTTGCCTTGTCTTGACTTTGGCTTTGCGGCTTTTCTCACTCCATTTATCATCCTGTATGTTTAAAAAAAAGGAAGCTCCAAGATTATTTAGCTGTAAGGCTTTTTTAAATTCTTGTTGTCCTTTTGTGTTTCTGTTTGGAATTCTGCAGATGTTTTACACGCTGTTGCCGGACTACCGTCTCAGATTTATAAATGTTGGACAACTATAATATAAACTGGAGGTCCACCCATGGAGCTTGCTGACATGCTCTTGGGGAGCGGTAATGCTAGTGGTACAGTTTTAGCAGTAAAGCAATGATGTGACCTCCAAAGCAAGCCCTAAAGGGTGATTATCACGAGGCTGCCAGCAGAGAAAGATATATCATTTCACTTTTTTATTTACTGGATGTGACGTGTATGGTACACCTCTGCTTAGTCTCATATTTGGATGTTGCCATCTGTTCAGAGCTGAGATTCACCCCTGCAACCAAAGTGGAAACCATAAACAAACCTAAGTCAGTGTTGTTGTAGTCATTCAGTAGAAGCAGAACTTCCAGAAAACTGCGAGAAAACGTGCTATTTCCAGCAAAGCACTCTGGTTACGCAGGGATTTTCAATGGTCTTGGAAATGTAGGGATTAGGTTAAGGATTAATATTTATTTACACAACTGTGTTGACCTTCACTGAACACAGGATATGTACTGTTGCACTTTTTCTCCCCCCCTCCAACCCTCCCATTTTATAACATTTTTTTCTCTGACATGGCAGAACATTGAGTGACTGTATTTCACTTAATTAAAAGCAGTGGCTGGCCTGCCCAGATGTTATGTGGGCTCCATCTAAAAGGAGTGTTGACATTCAGTGAATAGAAGAGGCCACCTGCTAACTTAACTCTTGGCTTGAGGGGGTGATTTGCATTCCTGCGGCCTGTTGCCTGGCATGATTACTCCGAGCACTTAACAATCCCATCTACTGTTTAATATCATGGATTCTTTCCAATTTAGCAACATTTCTTCCTTGTCTGTAATGCGGGAACCGCTATGAATGAGCTTCTATTTAAGTTCTGCAAAACTACGTGGCCCGCTCCCGACAGCAACCTCCTGACCACATGAAAGGAGAAGGGTAACAATTGCCATACTCAGGGCAGATTAATATAGTGGCCCCTTCTCCTCCGAGACCCCCGCGGTCAAAACCAGCCTGCAGTGAATCAGAGGTGCCTTGACATTCATCAGATCAGCACTTCGAGTGGCCACTTCTGAAACATGCTGGAAAAAGGTCATAACCCCCGGTAGTTTACTTTTCATGAAGGGTTTCTTGTGAATTATTCATGCATCATGCTCTCAGGTTTATAGTAGATGTCACAACATACTGTTGACTCTACATAGACACACTTACATAATGTCAGGATGTGTTTCCAGGTGCTGAAATTACTTATTTTTTTCTACCACATACATGTTTATTCTCTTAACCTGATTGGGAAAACAGACACATCCATGTCAGCCGCTGTTAAGAACATGTTCTTTTAATCAGCAAATGAATAAATGCTCGATTATTCAGGTCATTTTAGTATAATTTAGCCATTACAAGCAGAAAATGCATCTGCAAATAATGCAAAAGAAAGAGAAAAACCTGATAAAACAAGTTATTAAACTTGTCAGACCACTGACAGAGGTGGATGTGCCAGAGACCACTCACAGATGTGCTCCAACAATATGAGAATCACACATTAAATTACATTAGACGCAATATTTTTAAATCTGTTTTCTTTTTCAATTTTGATTAGATCCCACTTTGTGGTATTATATATGTGCAACCAAGTTTTTATTACGTGTATTTATCCATGCCAGTAAATATTTCTAAGGCTTCCGATCCTTGTTGAACACTTCCTTCAATTCCCTGTAGTGCTTTATTTATAGTGTTTTTAAAGTATTTTGAGTTGTTATCCATTTTGCAGACAAGTGTTCTGAATCAGAACACTGTAAATGAAAATCAAATGTGGCTAGCAGACTATGAAAGAAAAGTTACACAAACATACCCATAAACTGTGAAGCTAAACATTTGTTCAGTCTTAGTGGAGTTTAACATGCTGGTTCTTGTAAGGACACACTTCTAACATTCATGACTATCCTTAATGTGGTCAATTAAAGTTGCAATACAGGCAGGTCAGATGACTGACACAACGCTTATTTGGTTTGTCTAATACAGCTGCACAAAATAATAGTTATTGTTCGTTTGGTTTAATAATTCCACGTTTCATCGATTTGTTCCGCGTTAACCAGAGATCTTTTTCTTTCTGTGGCTCAGAGTTTATTTTCAAAGTGTCACCTTGCAGTCCATCCACAAGGCAAGTGAAATTGTATCTAATAAAAATGTTGTGCAGTTTACCTAATTCATCTCCCCACATATGGTTCTCCTTATTTGCGTTCTGTGGGTGGGCTCCAACTTCCATACAGCTCAATCAGTTCCTCTTGAAAGGGAGACCATATGGGTCACATTTTTACATGTTGTTTGGTATGACAAGGCTGCAGCAGGAGCAGCGAGGAATGTGTCCTCACAGAGGGCAACGCAGAAACACTGTTATGTTTGCTTGTTATTCACATATGCACATTAGCCTCCAGAGCCAGAGAGGAGAGAGGGGTTGAGGGTTCTTGGAGTTACAACAGACTGTTTGTGAACCAGACTGTCACTTCAAATTACCATTAGAGGTGGCACCTGTGCATTTAAACCGTTTCTATATTTTAAAGTCTGAGTTTTGCTTTAAAATGTATAAGTCAGATGAATCCCATCTTTAAATTCTGGTTACCCAATTTAATAAATAAACTAGAAACACAAGTTGAAGCTTTGTGTTTCCTTTTTACAACTCTATAAAACGGATTTGCATTTTGGTTTTTAAAGCAAATTCGGTTGGACACTTCCCTTCCCTTTGTTTCTGTTGTGTGCAGCATTTGTGAAACATATTTTTCCATGAGAGTCTTTTAAGATTCCTCTTGTGGTTTTGTCTCAATGGGAACAAAATCTGCTGACATGATACGCCAACAATGCCTGCCCTCTTCTCTCTGTGCAGATTGGTTTTGTCCATTAGTCGTCCATTTATTGAACAATTTATGTCAAGGAACACATAAAATGAAAACGGTTTAAAGGTAAAATACAAACAAAAACAGATGTGCCGGATGTTAACCTGTCTCTGACTCCAGAGATGAGTCTATCCTGAATTAATCATGCCGATGTGCTGTATCATCGAACTGTCAAAGCGGTGCTTATTATGCTGCTTAAACGGGGTACATTAGAAGAATCCAGGCAAATCTGGGCACAATTACGAACGAACGAAGGAAAGAAAGAACAAAGGCAAGGCAGAAAAAAATCACTCCATAAGAACATACTGGTCTGTTGTTTTCAAATTAAAAACACTCCAATTTTTGTCCAAACTTTTAAATTGAAAGAGAACACTCTTATCTTAGCTGTACTGTAGAATGAAGGTAATGCTTTGTTCTGCAGCACTGCAAAGTTACAGACAATAGAACATTTTTACTGTTATTTTAAGAACCTCTTAAATAAGTGACTTTGCTTGGTTCCTAATAGCCTCTTATGTATGTTCAAATAATAAATGTATTGTAATTTGGTTTTGCCATTTTAATAGATGTCACACAAAAGTGGAGTTAAGTATTTCTCTCTTTCGATGCAGGCTCATGTCATTATCATCAGTCGAGTATTTTATGCTGTATATGTGTCAAACTTCAGGTCTTTTAAGGCACCAACCTGTACTTTGTGTGTATACTTTAAGATCTGCACATTTATTTGGCAAGAAACTTCTTTTTGTGATAGTTCTTATAACTGACAATGACAAAGTTATTTTTATACTATACTTCACCAAGTAAGGTATCAACAGTTTAGCAAGGTGTCACATTTTTGTGAGAAATATGCGTTTAATTTGGTCAGTTTCGTGTTTTCTGCCCAGATTTTCTCATGCCCCCATAAAAGTAATGAACAAAACATGCTACTGTTACCAATTTACAGTTCCAGGCACACAGAGATGTCAACAGCCATGGCTTAACCCAGTTCATGTGTATTCTGGCGGTTGTAAATTTTCGTGTGAAATTCAATTTCTCCCACCAAGGATAAGAATACACTGAAGGAAATCTCCATACTTTATGATCCAGGTGGAGCCGTAATCCAGCCGCGAAGTCCTCTGCGGTGCAATTTAAAAATCTGCACAATAAATATCCGGCTGCTTAGGAACATCCGCTTGAATGTATCTGTGACAAAGTGGCGTCAACTCGTGCCTTTGTGAGGAACGACTGATGTATTGCACCCTGCTGATCACTAACTGATGAGGATTTACATGTTTTTTTTCCCACACGTCTCATGAAATATAGACTAACGTTCATTATTATGAACATGCAAGTCTAATACCATTACTTTAAGCTCTATGTGCACAGCAGGAGGAATTGTATTTTATAAAACGATGCTCAACAGCAGTGTATATGATCATGGGAGGACACAAACCAAACAGATCGGTCAGTGGCTTTTGTGACTCAAAGCCATGGGGCGCTCGGCGGTGTGTTTACTACAAGGATAATCTTTAACACACATGCTGTCTCTGAGGGGAGCTGTGGAAAGTTGGCTCAGAGTGCCGGCCATGCTTCCTGAACAAACTCTATGATATAGGCTGCTATTTTTTAAAAAGACTTTACATTCAATCTTGGAAAAAAATTTCTTATGATATACCTGAGTATAATGGAAATTATATGGGTGGTGAAGCTTTTCTTTACACAAGAGAAAAAATTATTTATATACATTTATTCATTTCCTCTGAATGATTCCATTTCAATTGTATAACGTCAAGTGTTCTTTCGCTGTAGGACCAAGTGTTGTCATCTAACAAACCCTTTCATCTCCTCTGCATTTGAAAAGCCATGTCATGATTGTAACCTTCAGGGTGATTATAATGTGCTATTCCCTCAACACTAGGACTCTCTTGTTGTTACAGTTCAGTTAAATCCATGATGGAGAAATTGAAGACGGATGGAGGATGAAAATTGATTTAATCTGGTTCCTGTTTTCTTTCTTCCACTTTGTTTTCAGTATATATCTGAGAGCTTAAAATCCCTTTCATGCTATGCCGAAACCTGTACTCCATAAAGTGCTGTTTTTCACATCTGTTTCTTTCTTAGCAGCAAAAAAGATAGAGAGAATAGTCCCTTTCTTTTATAAGCAGCTTTTTCCAAGTCCAGAAACATAGTGTGACATTTCCAGTGTCTGATTTTTATTTAATATTGTCAGACATTCGTCTTATGCTTGGTCTCTGAAATCCTTATGTGTAAAATATATTGTTCTCAGGAGACGCTTGCAAACTAGTGCAGAGAAGACATCCCTTTTCCTGTCGAGGCGTATCTGTTTGCCTAATCTACACAAACTTAAAGACTCCACTCATCAGAGTTTAATCCTTTTAGAAAACTGTGGGATCTGTTTGCTTCCAGCCTGATAATTGGACTGAATAGTCATTTTTATGTCACCACGTTATTCTATTTTGTTTGAGTTGCTGAACAATATTGGACATGTGGGTACACAGTTTGGTTGCCAAATGCCAAACCATGTTACAGAAACTCCTGAAATCCCTTCATCTTGTACAAACCCTAAATCTATACCTAAAGTCTTATTATTGATAGAAAAAAGTGACATCATATTACGTTTATTCTCTATGGAAGCTCTGAACTGCCAGAGCTCGAAAATAAAAATGGATCAGTATCACGTTATAACGTGATAAGTTTCACGTTATAACGTGATATTTTTCACGTTATAACGTGATAAACACTTATCACATTATAACGTAAAACATTTTTATCTCATTATAACGTGATAAGTTTCAGTTCGGTAAAGTTGGAAAGATATCCACACATTCGGACTTCCTGCATCAATAACTCATTAGCAATACATTGTCAAAACATAAACGATGCCTCTTTCCCATCGTTGTATAGGGACCGTCTGCAAATTGCAAAACTGCTGCAGCTGTTTTGCAATTTGCAGACGGTCCCTATAGACTGGTATAGTGATGACGTATTTCTGTAGGCCAACCCGGAAAAAATGGCGCCGGTCGTTCCTACGAAAATTCGCCTATGGGATTTTTGCATTGCATTTTGAATCATTGCAGAAAATAAGCTCTGTGTCAAACACACGTTTCTGATGCGTTGCTGTTTTGTTCAGCTGGATAATCTTCACAGATGAACACCATTTATATGAAGTTTGAAGCGTTAATGCAGCCGAGAGAAGTAAAAAGCTAATGCTATGCTATAGCGAACTACACTGCTGTCGGTTGATTTTGACGTCACGACCACTATGCTTCGTAGATCTAATCAGCGCTTTTGACAAGCTAGCGAAACTGTAGCTTAATAAATCTTTTATTAACCTGAAAAACAGTTTATTTTTTATTAACTGAAAAACGCGACTAGAGGCTGTAAGGTGGACTAGTGAGAGAGTTCCCAGGGTTTGTATTCGGTGTGACGACGTCTAATGTGCCCGACAACCACTGTAGTCTCATTTAGCCACTTGTGAGCAACCGCCGCTTTAAGTA
>OMNN01099127.1:0-14985 GCA_900302755.1 Chromis chromis | reverse complement strand
ACGGTACACCTGAAACACAGAGAAATCAGGCCCAGTGTTAAAACTGCATTTATACACCGATCAGCCACATCAGCCATGATTACTGACAGGTGAAGTGAATAACATTGATCACATTGGTACTATGTGGTGTTCTGCTGGAAAACCTCGGATTTTGGCATCCGTGTTGATGAGACTTAGACACCCAAATAAACATTGTCCCAGAACAAGCACACTCCCTCATGCAAATGGAAATCCCAAATGTCACTGGCCTACCCCCGCAGGAAAATGCACCCCACCACATGGCAACAACATCAAACAATCAGGAACATGTGAGGAACATGACAATGGCCCAAGATGTTGATTTGACCTCCAAACTTCCCATTCTGATCAAGCATCAACAGGATGCAGTGGAACAAGTTTGATTGACAGAGGCCCCACTGCACAACCCACAGAACCCAAAGGATCCACTGACCCCATAGGACACCCTGAGAGGTCCTCTTGTCCATGTCCAATGGTTCAGAGCATTTTTGACCACATAAGGGGACCAACACAATATTAGGCAGGTGGTCATAATGTTATGCCTGATCGGTGCATAGTAAAGGAACTGAGTCTGTGTGACCTTAATTGACAGATATCTATATTTCTGACCATTTGATAAACAAAAATGTAAATGAAAAGTAAATGAAATTCCAATTAACAAAGCTGGTTCAAAAAAAACTTTTGTCCTTTTAGTGCTGGAAACTTTTCTTTGAGGGGTTCCTAAAACCTCTTAGGGAAGAGCCAATGATTCATCTATGCAAGCCTGGACTCAGTTTGGCTTTGTGTGAGGATCTAAAGTCGTGACTAGATTTGGTGAGGTTAGTCGGTTCATTTGCACTTGTTCAACTTTTCAAAATGCTTTGAATGAGCCGCTAAAGCAAATGATATGGTAATATGACTGGACACTGAGGCTAAAAGAAAATTACATGACATGCAATCATAAATTGGAATTCTATGTTACACCCCAATTCAAAATTCCTCATCATCACGAGGCCCTGCAGGAAGGAAAATGCATTTTCCTGATGCTTTTCACAGAGAATGAAGAAGACAATCTGGCAGTTTCATAAATAATTGAAAAAGTGATGTGTATTGGTAACAAAAGAGGTTGTAATCAGATGGTAAGTGATGCTGACACACTGCTGCTACATACTGCTCTTCTTACCCACCATCCTCAGGGGACCGTATTGATCTTTAGAGCACTGAAGTTGAAACAAAGAACCCTCCTCCACACAACCACCACCTCCATCAGCACCTGTCCTTTAAATGGTTTCTCCATGTCAGAGTAAGGGCACTGTTAGTGCTCTCATGTCACCTCTCATTCTCCTACTAGAATAGAGAGGATGAGGGACGTTAAAAGCAGAAAGGATTGGGCAGTGAGAATAAACAGGATGTTGCAGTACATGGAGAAGAGGTGACCTCAAAAATCCTCTTTTGAGGGAAAATAAATTAAACTATAAATCATGTCAAATCAAATCTGTTCAAGTTATTGTACTGTAGAGAATATAGGGCCCACTTACATATCCATAGAACTTCATTTTAAAACAATAAGTTGGCAGTTTTCTACTTTTAAGATGGAGATTTATTGATAAAATTTGCACACTATAGACGCAAATATATGGAAAGTCAAATTGGATTAGGACAACAATACCCGTGTCTATTGGGATGAGATTAAAATGTGATATTGCTATTCTCAGTTATAGCTATGCTGACTTTCAGAGCTCTGCACACTCTTAAAGACTGATGGCTCATATAAAAGTGGGTGAGTAAATGAGTGATCAACCAACTTAAGTATATGAGGAGGAAAATCACTTCATATAGTAATAAACTGCGACGGTTACGGGATTCCATCATCTAAAGATGTGAGAATTACGTTATTTATGGTAAGAAGTCCTTGGAACATTAGCTTAATACTCTGTGATGAAGAGATAGTTCCTAAGGCGGTGTGCATTGACGACTGATGGCAGCATGCTCTGCTGGCACCCTGTCAGCAGGGTCAATTAGGACATATCAGCTGGGGTTTCAAACAGCACCGAGCTTGGCAATTATTTTGAATTATCAGTAGACCACACATCACCCAATTGTTGAGGTCCCGACAGGCAATTAAGCTCTTCCAGGTGTCGAAGACCAAAGCTGAATGTATCAATAAACAACATGAGACAATCAAGTCTGACTACTTCTCATTTTAAGAGTTGGGACCACACAATATGTCGTTTCAGCACTGACAATGTGGCGTGTGCATGCAAAATAGTCATATCCAATGCAATGTGAAGTAAAGCAAACACATCATGCTGGAACTTTTTTGTCACTTACATATACAAAACAAGATACAAAAACAAAACTCACACGGTTGTTATTTTCCATGACTAATCTAGTCTATGAGAGAAGTCAGACTGATACAACTGTAATTTACTCCTATTTAGGATTCCGTAGATACAGTTTTTTAAACTTAATTTACAGGATTTAGAGTTTGTTGACATGCAGGATCTACGCGTGCACAGCAAAATGTGTTAGAACAGAAAAGAAACACTAAAAACAAAGATTTGGCTGCAAAAACAAACGCACTCAGTCAGTTGTATGGAAATATTTCGGCTACAGAAAGGAGGATGTTGACCAAAAACAGGTACTCTGTCAGCAGCGTCTTGCAATTGCTGCCACCACACAAGCATCAGTCGTGTTGGCAACATGACTAAATTGTTAAACCGTTTAAATCAGCACCACAAAGCTCTGCATGAGGGTAAGGCCAGATCTGAATGCCATCCAAAGCAAAAAAATAAATATTTCAGATGCTTTTGCCAGTGTTCCACCATGTGAGAAAAGTTCGAAAGAAAAGTTTTCAAAGTAAAAAGTAATTTTTCAAGATTTCTTTTTTTTTTTTTTTTATTGTCTATGCAGATACATTTCCTTGCAAAATCACCCTGGGTATTCTTGGATTATTATTCTTTCTAAATAGTTAAAAATTCCAGTTTTTCATATTGCAATATATATTAGAAACCCTACTTTTTCCAATATTATGCAGGCAAATTACAAGTGGATTTATTATATTTGCATGTAAGAGAGACATTAGCACATTATTTCACAGCTGGATGCGGAAGATTACGTCAGCTCGGACCACATACTGGTTTTCTCCGACTTAAAAGACAAAAGGCTGCACAGTTGGAATGAAAAATGTCGTGGAGTCTGTGTCCTTACATTTTATTATCAAGTCTGCGAGATAAGGAGGGTAGAAATGCTTTGATGGAGCACGCTAATGGAATGAAGGTTCTCCAGAGGGAGTCCAGGTTAATCCGTCAGATGTGTCTTGTCAGGTTTTGGTTCACTTTCTCATTCACATCATGTCTTACACTCTTAATGCCTTCAAAGTTGTAAGTGAGAGAATGAGGGAGGTGAAATGGTCAAAGTTCTGGCTGGGGGAGGAGAGCGAAAAGTCATGCACTATACATCAGACTTTTGTGTACGTGTGTGTCACTGTAGTTTGTTTGTGTACACACCCACTGAGGCATCTTGACAATTACAGAGTATGGCACTGAAAGCCTGCAGCCACATCCCTGCTAGAACAGCATCCTGCATCACTCTACTTTCTACATGGAGAGCACAGTTAGAGGACACAGCCACACACACATACACACACACACAGACAGACACGCACACACACTGTACAAACACTGTCACAGGAAGTTGTGCTAAAAGTGTAGAGGACAGATGCATACTCAGCTGGGGAGAGCAGAGCGAGGCTAAAAGCATCGAAGGGCACGCCTAACGCTGCCGTCACAGTGAGAGCGAGGGAGACAGGAACAGGAAAGCAACAAAATGGGCAGATAATGGCAAGTAAATCAGGTAGCAAAATACAAAGCACAAACATCAGCTTCAACCTTGAGGTTGTGTCACTAAAGTTCCACTTTAAAGCCAATCATGTCGGAAAAAAAGACCGCAAAAGAAAAAAAATCAAAGCTGAAGCAGGATGAAATTCAGACCACCTTCGATGCTTAGTTTGCTGAAGGAAGTAATCTGAAGTGATATGTAATTAATTTTCAGTTGATTAAGAAATTAAGCCGAGAAAAAGAGTGAGGGGGAGTGGGCAGAGTGAGCTGGTCTGAAACGTCCTTGGATAAGGACATGGTAGGTGTTTGGTGGTGGGTGGCTGTATGTGCCCCAGAACATAAATCTGTCATATGAAAAACTAAAAACACACTCAACTCTCTTTGCTGCCTTGTAACGTTTTATATTTGTTGACACTATAAAGAAAACTGTTCCAGTATTTCACACTTAATCTGTAACAAAACATCAAAGCCAAATGTTTAGGCCTATACTGAACACTTTACATGGTGAATAGCCCTCAATGGTTTATATATATGAGCTGGCAGTTCATCAGTGTTGGATTTGTGCACATATTCTGTCTCTTCACATATTGCTTCCTCCAGTCGATCACTCTCCGTACTGTCAGTGTATTCTTCCTGTTCTTCGATTAAATGGCGTGTTTGAAAAGAGGGGCAAAATGTACCCTTTTCAAGTGCCACACAGCAAACTGCAAACCTGTGAGAAGTGATAAAGTTCACAGAGTCTAACCCACGCTGTACTCTCTAGTGTGCTTTCAGCAGGAAGGGACAACACAGTCTGTTCTGTCAGTCTTCACACAACTGGCTTTACCAAAGCCGGTGTGTATTGACTCTGTGGCCTTCATGTCCATTGTACACACACTTTACTGACTCATCTCACCCACAGATGCATTCAAAGACATTGATTATTTCCACTCCAACCCGCCCATTTTTCTCTTTCACTCAGACATGTTCTCGCCTTTACCCTTTCTATCAAAATGTTTTAGCTGTTTACGCTCTTAGTCAAACTCTGCGGAAAGGTTGAAGGGAAGGGCAACTATCCCTTCTGTACGCTTATCTAGTAACTCCTGCTCAGGTGGCCAATCCCTGAGGTCTGATTCCACCTGGGAGTGTGGATTCAGAGGCTGAGCAGGTTTCTGAATTTGTCTGAGGGGCAGGAAAGGTTTAGGGGGGTGAAGGAAGAGGTCGGAGTGGATGGGGGGAATCGCTGCCCTGTTATATGAGTCCAAACACATTCTCCTCTTTTGCTTGCAGCTCATATTCCCCAGTGGAGCTCCCCTCACTGACAGTATCTTAAATTAACAGTCAGGAGCTGCAGACAGTGGCAGTGAAAAACAGATACGCTGCCCAAAGCCACAGAAAATTACACACAATCACACACTGAAGTCTAGCTATACTTGTAGGGACACTTGCACTGAAAAGTAAACCTGATGGTGCGTTTTTGACACAGTGCAACAGAATAAATAAGCATATGAACTTATAAGGAAAACTAACACAAGCCTCACAGTGTGTGATGCAGGGTGCCACTGTTATAAATGCTGGGCACGAAGCACTCCTACTTTGTACTTTCTCAGGACAAGGACTCCGCAGTGCACCGACATGGACAGTCTTCTGAGGACAGTGATGTTCACATTCTGGACAGAGAAGACACACAGTTTGAGAGAGGAGTGACGCAAAGCATCTATATTAAATCTGTACAGCCATCTTTAAACAGAGATTGGGATCTACAGCATCACTTATCAGGTACTTACAATACAGTTTTGAGATCTCTACCAGGAAACTTTCACCACCATTAACATCTTGAGTCACCACTGACTTGGCAGTTTTAAAACCATTCACACCTCGAGTCATGTGAGTCTTGGCTCGTGAAAGGGCCATTAGCCATGTGATTCGGGGGTGACAATATACATCTAGGACTCCACATCAGTCAGAACTGAACAAGCCTCGTCTTGGTTTGGTTTAAAAAAGGATCACATTTTGGGTTGAAATACACCCTGTCGCTATGTTTACCACATGTTACAAAGTTCTATTTAGTACTTTTCCAGTTTGACCGCTCCACCAGAGATTTTACATGTACTTAATCACACCATTGTAAGAGGTTACCTACATTATTGGGATTACTGACGTTTATAAATAATCTGAATTAATGATAACATGCCTTCTGGCCTACTAGAAGATGGAGGAGGCCCATAGATGTCTGATGATAACAGACATTTAATGGGCTGTTAACGTCCAAATCATGTGACAAACAATTTTTCCACAAATTACCTGATCAACATACTAAAGGCCCTGGTTCAAAACTACCTGCAGAATCATTGAATGGGGGTGTGGGTGAAGTCAAACACATTGCATTTCCACAACTTTCATCCTGCTTGTTTAACAGGTGTTCATTGCTCATACCATCTCCCATAATAGCAGATTTTGTTGCACTTACCATAACAAGCATTGCCTTCTTCCGCTCCAGTAAGACATAACCATAACTCTGTTCCTTTCACACTCACCCACCCTCATGCAAACACTGTGTGATACAGAGAGCAAAGAGGAGAGAAAAGAAGAGGCACAACACACCACCCACAACCAGGTTTCAAGTGGCGTCCTTAGTTCACAGCATGCTCTGCATTATCAAATGTAGTTATTGTCTGAAATTCATGATGACAACAAGGGCAATAATTTAATTTTCCACCGATATGTTGTGCATCTCTACTAAAAACTGATTCACAGATTTCAGGTTTAAATCTTTTATCATGATGTGACCTCAAAAAACACTAAAGTTAAAACTGGTTGTCAAGAGGCCAGCAACAAAAGAAATAACACGCACTGCACTGCACATCGAACAACACACACACACATGCTTGTCGGACAACGCGGACACGTGCTTATCAAACAACAAACACACACCCATCTGGCATCCGCATGCTCCCGGTTCTATGTGGCATGGTAGAGAGGATCAATGTGTCAACACAACAAAGCCGGGGTGGTGGCCTTCTCGCGGCATGACAAGGTGGAAGATATTGAGTGCCTGGCCCCTGATCCGGGTGGTGGAGACATACCCTCTGGGGAGGGGGGAGAAAACGAAAGAAAGGAGATGGACAGACGTGAAAAAAGCGATGGCAAAAAGAATAACGTGGGAGAGTAATGATGGGAAAATAATAAGACAAGGAAGACAAAGGTCTAAGAGGCATGGTGGAAGAGGCAGAGAAGGGGAGGAGGGAGAGACAGCCGTGAGGAGAGGAAAGGTAGATACACAATACTGTAGAACAGTGTGTGTGATGAAGCTGAAAGAATGAGAAAGACTGTGCATGCACATCAAATGCGTGTGCATGGTTCAAGCACCACGTCCCTAACCTTAAAACTGATTATTTATGTTCATGTAACGGTTGGGCAACTGGACGAATATATCATTCCATCGCTGGTTAGCTTTTTAAGGTTGCTTTTTGGTGATTTTCATCATCTTATTTTGCTAATTTAACGCTCTGCCTCTTTGAGAATTCACCTTGTAAATAATTCATCTGTAAAGTGTAATCCAAAGCATGCCCTAATGGAAACTGGCAGTCGGAGTTGCATGTATGTGAGAAGTAAGTTAGTACCACTGTGAATGTCAACAGAGGGGATCAAGTCACTGTCATCAGTCATTAAGTGTGTAAATGGGCCCAAATTACAGAACTTACATTACATATTTAGATATTTTAGTGCAATAAGAAATGTGTGCCCCAGAAAAGAAAATGAAGGCATGCAATGTTACAACAGTATCCCTCTGCTACCACACTTAGAAGCAGTGGATAACTTAGCTAAAGAGTTGAGACTGAAAGTGTTCTATTAAGAAAAGATAGACAGATTTGTGAACTCGGGATTGATTCTGTTCTGGGGGTAAAAGCCTGCAATAATCGTTCCTGGTCCAGAGACGGAGAGGAAGGGCTCCGATGTCAATAGGCGGCTTTCCAGTGCAGAAACTCGGGGCTGGTGCAAGGTGCTGCCATAATGATCTTTTACAGCCTTTACATTTCCATCACAGTGTAGGATCCAACAGCTTGGAGCGCTATGTCACCTCCATGTGCACCAAAACAACAAGTAATTACAGGTACTGGACATAAATCCAGGTTTATGAAAGAAAGAGAACAATGGAGAGTTTGTTATGTAAACCTATATGGCGAATCTTTACGTTGTTGATGGCCACGTCAGAGAGGAGAAGAATTCTACTCGACGAGCACATTGAGAGCTTTTCTCTTCTCCAAGTTTAACCACAGGACCGCTGTTCAGCTCACTGAGTTAAAGCGATACCACATGGCCCAGTCCTTTAGCAGCAGTCATGAGTTCGAGTCCGGCTCAAGACCATTTGCTGCATGTCACTCTCCTCTCTACCCCCAATTTCACTCTGTCTCTCTGCTAATAGAAGGAAAAACTCTCCCCCAAAAATTACATTAAAAAAATAAAAATAAAAAGTTTAACCAATCAGCATCGAGACCCACACAGCAGTTTATGAGGGCTGCTCAGAAGTACCTGAAAAGGGTTCTATGGGGGTCGATTCTTGAGGTTGGAACACACACACAAAGATTCAGGCCATCTTTAAAGGGTCAGCAAGTTCCTGCAGCGGAAAACGGATGTGTTTGTGAGACAGACGGACATAGAGAGAGTCAGCAAAGCACAGGCCCCCAAAAATACATCAATGAATAAGAAATATCTGATGCCACTAGACTCTTTTTCAATTGGGGTCAGACACATTTTTGTTGTTGTGTTTGTTTACACTCCAATTGATCCTTCAGGTGTCAACTGTTCTTCACTTCAGCGTAAATCATTCTGTCATCATCATAATGACAAGACTTAATAAATGTTGCCAGAGCTTTCACTAAATATAGCTCTTTTTTTATTGCTTGCAATTTCACTTATCATTCTTTATTTTTATATATTTATTATTATTTTTGGACTTATAACCGGGACCCGAGGGCCAATGTCGTGCCATCTCATGTGAACAAGTGTGCTGGTATGACAATAATGAACCTTGAATCCTTGAATCCTCTTATGAAGCAAAGCAAAAAAAGAAGGTTTTCATAATCACACAGCTAAGTACAAAATCATTACCACTCTAGCATTTGAGTACACATTAAATAATAGTGCTTTTAGTTCTATATACAATCAGTCATGTCTATGGTGTCCTTACTTTGCTGTTGCACATTATTCTCGGATTTAACAAGTGAATGAGCACTGAGCGGAGCTGGCTGATGTATAGAATAAGAAACCATGATCAAGGATGTGTGCTTTTTACTTTGATTCTGTGTGTGCATGCAGCAAAATTTGATTAATGTACTGATAACACACTGAGGAGTGCTTATTAATACAATATGTAAAACAGTATGTACAACTATATATTATGCATACTGCTGAGTGAGTATCTTACAAAGTCTTTGTTTTTTAATCATGGATGGGAGTGTCTGTAATCACATTTTGAGTGGACCACTCTCCTGTGCATGTGGCTTGTATCTCTGAGAGACAACAAGTGCATTGCAGCTGCAGCAGGAATACATAAACGCGTTATATTTGAATATCTATACGAGCATGCATCTGAGGGCTATGGGGGCTCACTCCCCACTACAATGCTGCATTGCGGAGGATTCCCCTGGAATCCCTCTACTCTGTACCAAGCACAGAGACATAAAAGATGTAACTGTTCTCTGTCAACACCCTCTGCCTCTGTTTTTTCCACATACACTCCCCTTTCTGCCTGGCTACACAGACACACAAGACATTCACTTGTGCACAGAGAGCATTCTGTACGTCTAAATGAATCTTTCCATCACTCTGTATGACCTTGCAACCTTGGAAATGTGTTTTTTAGCTGAAGAATAAGAGTTAGGATTTACAATGAATATAAACAGAGATGGCATTTGCACGGATGCAACAAAAAAAACTACTTATATTCAATGTGAAAGACATGTATGAATGTGTTTAACTGCCTACACAGCCCGGATGTGAATCCGTGTATAACTGCCCTGCACATGTACGACAATGTTTGTTTGTGTGCACTGTCCTGTGTATACATCTGTGCGTGTATCAGTGTGTGCAGTACGAACCACAGTTTTGTTGCACAATTTGGTTTTGTGTACAGTAATATGCTGCATTGTGTCGGCACACACTATTTCCATGTTTGCCCTGCTGAGAATAAATATGTTTGTGTGCCTCTGTCTGTGTGTCCACGTGCCAATGTGTGTTTACTGAATGCGGCTGGCTTCAGATCCTGATGGCCCAGCTCTGGGAAAAGACAGAGACGGAGTCAGGGAGGCAAGGATAAAAATGAGCGGGTCCAATCCTCTGAAGCTGACGACTGTGTGTTTGTCAGAGTGAATTTATTTATCACAGATGCCAGGGAAATTAGCATTGAAATGATTCTGGTGACAGACTCGCCCCGGATATCTCCGATGGCAGACACCCAAAATGTTTATGTTTACAGAACTCGAGGGGAGAGTAGAAAAAGGGGACGGTGGTGTGAGGAAGAGCAAGGGAGAAAGAGGAGGAGGAGAGTGAGACTACGCATTATGGGGAGATAATAAAAAGAGGTAAGATTAGGTAGAATAAAAAGCCAGGGCAAGAAAATTGGAGTAAAGAGATAAAAAATGTAAGAAGACAGAGAAAAAGAGCAAGACTCTAGAGGACGAGCTCTACTGTAGAAATAGTTGAATTGTGAGTCACACTTGATAAGGACTTCAGCTGAAAAAGAGTGTGCTCCTCCTACACAGAGGGAGTGAGAAAAGAAGAGCATACAAAAAAGAATAACAGAGAAAGATACTTCTCTTTGTATGGGGGAGATACTGCCCATAGACAAATAATGCTGGAAGAGGGGGAAAAAAACGTAAGGGGGGGAGATAAAAAAAATAAATAAAATAATGAAAAAAGTTTGGAGAAGAGTCGCGAGGAGGCAGGGTCACTGCAGCGGAAGACATCAAGATGAAAGTGTCTATGGGGAAGTGACAGAACAGAGAGAAAGGGAGAGAAAAGGGCACAAAGGAGCGGGTGAATTAGGTAGAAAAGGTGTTTTAAAAGAGGCAGTAGTGCAGCTGAAGGCACAGGCATGTATATAAAGTACACGCACCTTCCTCTTTTATGTGCATAATAATTTAATCCCACCTATCAGCCTTTTTTATTATTAACCAGCGTATCAGCCTACCTCCTGAGCTACTGCTGCACCGCTGGCTACAGAAGAGGATCGAGAGACTGAGGGGAGAAATGCAAAAGAATAACAGTGTCACAGGAAGAAATGGATGAAGAGACGGGAGGAGGGGGGGGGGAATAGAGAGGACATTTGCAAATTACTTCTGGAGAGCGCGGGGAGAAACAGTGTGTTGCCATGGTAATAGATACACTAGTGGCTAAGTGTGAAAGTGTGCATGTAAATTGATGTGAATATCAGCAATTCATTATAAATAAATATTATTATCAATTGAATGTTCTCATTTACTGCACCTAAGCTTTTAATGTCAGGGTCTGTCATCATAATCTCCACCTTTCAACCGCGTTTCATGAAGCTTATTATGTGTGCAGGCGTCCCAGCCGGCATCAAGGCAATCTAATTGCTAAATGGAATGTGTGCTTTCATAGAAAATGAATCAAGTCAAAGTTTCTCTTCAGATTCATAAAGCTTAACAGAATCTTTGGGTGGGATTCATTAATAAGAGATGGAACACCACTCCGACGAAAACACTCGCATCTTGCTCTGATGTCTGACTGTGACTAAACAGGGAAAGATGGCAAAACATTATTTATTATAGAGCTCGACTGTAAGCAAATCCATAGGGGATCTATGAAAACCTTATTAAATCGTGCAATAAAGCTTCAAATTAACCACTTAGCCTCTTCATTTGTGTTGATTATTCAAGAAATCAAAAGCTTCAGCTAATGCTGTTTTGGGCCAGGCAATCAGGCAAGTAATTGTTCGCTGTATACTGGCCAATATTATCATCCAAATTCATACTAATAACATAATCAGTGCACACTCTAATTCAGAATTACCCCCAAACACAAACTATAAAGTGAAGCGAAGCCAACAAATTTTAAATGCCCGCACAATACCGCATTAAGTATGACTTTATACAAATCAAACTTAAGGTTGTGTTTGAATGAGATAAAGCTTAAGTAGCAAAGTAAACAATCCTGGCATAAGATCTTCTGATGCTGAGATGCGACAACGTAAATCGCTCTCGGGCTCAGACTTATAATTTATCCCTCTGTTTACCTCTGATTTTGCAATTAAGCAGCATATTAAAAAGAAAAAAAAATCATCTTGCATTGTTGTTATATGAAAACGCTGGCATAAATAAAATACTACAATGGATAAACAACTCAAGGGGATAAACTCCACACATGCCTAGACTGCACAGTCGACTAGTTTTATTCCATCCCACATGGTGTATAATTTTGGGGATGCTGGAACGGAGGCAAGAAGTTGCATAAGCACAGTGTAACTGTGTTGTTTGGCCACTTTTTCTGTTTGTTATCTGTTTCATTATGGTAATTAACCGCTATCTTATGAGGCTGAGGCTGAATGTGTAGTGACTCTCTCCCTCTCACTGCAGTGATTGCAGCAATGCTTGGGTGCTGGGAAGAGGAGAGGATGTTTCTGGGTCACCAGCTGCCTACGTTTTCTGCAAACACAGCACTGCTAGACCTCACCAGCTGTTTTCTCTCACCATCTCTACCCCTTCGAACTTCCTCTCGTTCTTTCTCTGTGTTTTTTTTCTTCCCTTTTCTCGCTACATGTTTCTCTGCACTGTTTCCAGATGCTTGCCTGCGGCTAGAGGAAAATTAACTGTCTCCTCACTTACTACGACCCAACTACTGTGTGCAATTTGTTTGCATATTAATAGAAAAGAGATAAGAAGAGACTTAAGGAAGTCTGAGACATTAAGACATATTGATCATTAGTGAGCTGCAGAGAGAGATGGAGGACACGCAGAGGAGATCGAAGTAGAGGAAATTTTTCCTTTGATTTTGACTGTGGTGTCATCAGGAGGGTGTGTTGATCACACAGCTCCGAGAAACATGTGATTGAGTCTCTATCCTTCGATTCATTTAATTACCACTCTATAACCTTGCAAATGAGGTGGAGATGGGAAGAGGGACGGAGAAAAAAATGAAAAGTATAAAGGATAAAAAGAGGACGGAGAGAGCGGGAGAGAGCGAGAATGCAAATGGAAGTGGGAAAAGAGTAATTGGACAAGTGTGATAATTCTAATCCTACAGTAGTTAAATATGCATAAATGGGATTTAATCCATGGGGCGGTAAATGCGTGGAGCCACAGTGGCAATAATTGTAAGGGTGTTTTAATGTATGTCCCATATTATGTATGCGCCATTTAGACTGCGTGCTGCAGTTTGAAATGCTATCGCACAGAGTGTGTGTGTCATTCATTCTGTATGTTTGTTTCATCGCCCTCTAACACCTGTTCATTTTTTCTGTCTCTACAAAGAACAGCCAAAGCATTTGCGAGTGCAACTCTGTCTTATGAATATGGATAACAGTGTGTAAACGCAGGACAGGAGAGAGCAGAGTTGAGTGGTGGAATAGGGGTTGACACTGTTGAGTAATTACAATTTAAATGCCTCCCTCACAACTGATGAATGGGCTTTGCCAGTTCTTGCAGGCCTGCACTCCAAATATAATCTTGATCAATACGTTCTGGGCTCTGAGCTAATCTCTTCATAGTCCGCACGTACGCTACCATTCAATCTATGTGTTTTGGAGATAAAAGATCAAACACAGTCAAGAATGGGGATTTATTTGGAGGTCATACGCGCCCCACACATATATGCACCCAAGATGAGCCCACAGTTTTAAAGTTAGACCTTAAACTACAACTCTCACGTTCATGTTAAGACTTAGAAAAGTCCAGCACACCCAGAGATTAATGGCTTTGCTGACACACGCATAAATACACTAGATAAAGGCTCGCACACCATACATGTGAAGAATGTGCAAACTTTTGCACTGTACACAGATATACACTCGGAAAGAGCAGATAGAAACACTAAAAGGCAACACTGGGGGCCAATTTGAATTTAAAAACAAGCAATCAATCACTTCAAGCAAAGATTATCATTTCACTCACACGCTTTGAGGCGAGGCTGGTAGAAAATGTTAAGCACTCTGACAGCAGCCAATATGCCCTTGAACACACTTCACACTATGTCACAGTTGAGTAAATCTACTGGGAACAGTTAGAGCACGCTACAGCAGCACCGCCACGCCATCACATGCCTCCGCTCTTCAATAAAGAAATGAAAAACTTTGGTCTTTAATAACTCGATATCTCCCGAACCTCAACCACGTTAAACCCCTTTGATCCTGTGTGACCCTGAATAGATATTTTCTTATCAGACTTTATACTTTCAGCTGAGCTAGCAAAGGCTTTGCACTATGGCTACACAATCATGTATTATTCAAACTTTCTGTCTTGCTTATAGCCAAATCTTAGCCAAAGACAGCATTTATTAAAATCCGCACATCTAAGAATTTCCACTTCTTTGCAATTATGTAGGGCTAATTTGAGCAAGTTACACTTAGTTAATTACTTCTGAAACCCAAAAAGGCACATAATCTTTAAAAGAGGCCAAATTACACCATTTATCAGAACCAAAAACTGCTAAAACTGAAACAATTGTCCACCTTACACCAATTATTTGACTAATCGTGTCTGACTTAGGGTTCCGTCTGAAAAATTAACCAAACTTGTGCTTACAATCGAGATATTTCATCAAAATCGCTTTATTCTACATATCTCGATTGTTCTGACCAGATTCAGCAAAAAACAAAGAATTCTGCACTCATTGGTGCAACTGAGAAGTTATTAGTGACTCAGCAGCATCCAACAGTTACATGGCAAAAATTCAGGGACTTATTGGCTGACCTGCAGGCTGTGTTTACACAGAGCAGATAGGAGACAAGTATGGAAACTAATTACATTTTTACAGTATGTAGAGTCACCATTTTGTAACACCCCTGAGCACATGGAAAGTGTTGTACATGTTGATCCATCCATCCATCCATTATCTACACACCGCTTAATCCTCTGTAGGGTCACGGGGGGGCTGGAGCCTATCCCAGCCGACTCGGGCGAAGGCAGGGGACACCCTGGACAGGTCGGCAGTC
>OMNN01099119.1:0-16332 GCA_900302755.1 Chromis chromis | reverse complement strand
CCCCTGCCAGCTGCCATTTCCCCAGCGTCACTACTTAACGCCACCATGTGGAGTCATTAAGTAGTGACGCTGGGGAAATGGCAGCTGGCAGGGGAATCTGGCAGGGTTTAGAGCGCCTTATTATATTAATTAAAGTATCGATATTTGGCGCCAGCGTATCGATACTCATATCACACGAGGAGGGACGACAATATATCACTGTATCAATATTTTGTCCCACCCCTAGTCACAAACACCAGTGGTCTTTATATATGTTTTCTGAGAAACCACTCCTGATAGATTATTCTTCCAATAAACAGTGTTCAGACCCCCAAAAAGTTGGTTCTTCTAGTTCCATGAATCAAAGTCTATTGAGTAAAAAGATAAAATATCGACAGTCCATGCAATACAACATTGCAATACGGATTTGTGATGGAGGCAGTGCTGCATAGAAATGTTTCAGTGCCAGTCTGACTCATTGAATGTAGGTTGTGGATATAAACTTGCCATTTGCTGCATATATTATGCTCCTTCCCTTAACGCTCTCTGCGTGCTACCGTTTTCAAAATCCTCCTCACTACAGGAAACAATGTCTGAGCTACAACCTACCTGATAATTTCAAGTGTTTAATAAGATTTGGCAGGCCTGCTTGGTCCTTCTGGTTGTAAAGATCTACAAAGATTGCATTACAGAGAACATTTGCTGTCTAACTGCTATGTTTTTTAATTCTTGCCCAGTGGTAATTGAAAAAATTTCATTTTCCAAGCACGTTCCACCTAAACAAACCCCCACCATCCCACATCTCCATTGAGAAACAGTTGATGGATCGAATAACCGGACTGCAGTGTGTTTTGCCTGATCTAGGAAACAGCAGACAAAGTATATTCACATTGATGCAGATAATCATTTAAAAGGAACCCATGTAAGCACTCTGAAATTCTATGACACTTGAGTCTTACACACTAGATGATTATATTAAGAAACAAGGAACAAGTGGTGCAACAGCATCTTTTGGGGCTGATCCAAAGGGGTGACGCATGACACACTCGCAACAGAAAAGTAAATAACAGCAGCGGCCATGGAGAGTGACGGTATTGCTTATGTCATTTGACTCGTTACGATTGGTCTCAGGATGCCAGGCAGAAAAGCCCCAGAGCACAGCCTATCTTTGAAGAGAGAAATGGACAGATGTCTCTCATTCTGATCACATTACAACACTTGTGGGGATCTGCTAGGCAAAAATAGGAGTAAAACATTTGGTACCCATATAGTGAGCTTTTAAATAGCCGTTTCCACTTTAGTCTCACTCACCTGCTGCTGCTTGAGTGTTTGCTGTTGGTTCTGCGGTGCCTGTTTCTGTTGGTTAGCGTTCTGTTTGGCACGACGTTCCAGGAACTGCTTGGCAAAGTCCTTGGCCTCGGGAGTGTCCCCCAGGTAGGCCCTGACATAGTCATGTACCTCATATGGAGAGTCCACTTCTTTTAAGAAGGATGCAAACGTAGGAACTGGCAGAGAGACAGATGGAGAATATTTGTGAGTTTGACTCCCAGAAAGGATCCATCAATAGTTGTGGGCGCAGTAACTTTGTAAGACACATTTTTAAAGACTTACCATCCAGATTGTTGGCTGTGTTGAGGGTGTGCAGGGTTTGTTCACACCATTGCATGAAAGTGTCCTGCTGGCTCTTATTGACCCCTTGGAACAACTTTAGCAGCTTCTCCTCCTCTTCTACCTTCTTATTGGCTCGCCCACTCAAAGAGTTACTTTATGTGCACAAACAAATGAAGGAGGAAGACAAAAAAAGGTCATTAAGATCTGTGTATTACTCATACCCTTCATATTGTAAGTCATGCTTTTCACCAGAGGCTGTGACTAAGACATTATTCTATTTTGGCATTCTAGGTAACTACCTGAGGTTGGCGTTGCCCTTGTTGTTCTTCGGCGTGTTTCCTTTTCTGGTTGGGGGAGGCTGCTGGACAGCCTCCTTCACAGCCTCATCCCAGAAACCCATGTTCGAGTTGTGGGTGTCACCCCAGATACTGCTGGAGTCTGAGCCCCAGTTAGGGCAGGCGCTGGTGTTAACAGACCCCCAAACCGAGTTACTCAGAGATGTCTGTTAAGAGAGTAAGACACTGTAATTAAAAAGCACTACAGCCAAGAGTGACAGTTATTTTCATTACAGATTAGTTTCATGACCAGTCAGCGGTTGGGTTGAAAAATGATCAGAAAATATGAAAGATTCCCATCATATTGTTCATTAAGTCCAACCTGATGTCTCTAATTGCTTATTTTGTCAGTTCAAACTCCAAAGATGAAAAGCTGGAACAAAGGAGCCTTGTGCACTCAGGGTTTGAAAATTTGAGAATTGACTGATTATCAAAATCTAGACCAAAAGACTCAACAGATTAGAACAGTTTCTGATTCATTGTTCATCATGTAAGTAATTCGTCTAGTGATGTTTCATTTTCTCTTCTTTCTTTTGCAAAAGATCACGAGACATTTAGAATTAAAGAAGTAATATGCATATTGACAGATTTGTAAAATTAAATTGTTAGAAATTTGGAAAACATTGACACTATTCTGTCATAATTTTAAACAACTATTACAACAAACAAAATGAAATGAGAAGATCACTAAGCAATATTATTGATTTTCTAATGTTAAAACACTGCTTGTAGTGCTGACTCCACTAAAAACCCACAATCTACTCTGTTGTGCTTTTAGCATAAAAGGACATTGCATTATCACATATATCACATACAGTTTTGTTTTGAGTGCGGGTCTGTTGGGTGACGATGGGGTGGTGTTGCGGTTGTTGTTGTTGTTGCTGCTGATGCTGCTGCTGCTGATCCTTTCGCTGTTTCATTTGTTGGGCTTCCTCCCTCTGAATCTCGAGCAAAGACTTGGTAACAACTGGCTGTTTGGCCACATTGCCCCAACCAGACAGCTTGGCATGTGGCTGCTGAGCCAGTTGCAATGCCTGCTGCTGCTGTAGTTTCAGGAGCTCTTGTTGCTGACGTCGCTGCTGTGAGGGTGAGAAGGGTAACAATATGCATTAAAATCACATTTGTCTAATAACAATAAAGCACAAACACTTACAAGTCAAGATAGGTACACTGCTGGTAACAGTCACCAAACACCAAGCAGACTTAAAAATGTACACAGCTCACTGTCCTGACCTCCTCCCGTGACTGACGTTCTCTCTCCTCTTCTAGTTTCTGGATCTCAGCAAGCGACAGGGCGTTCTGGGTCTGGTTTATAGCATTGGTTGACTGCTGGCCCCACTTTGAAGAGGATGGAAGCTGCAGAGCATGACGAGATGTTTGGTCAACTTTAAGTCCATTTTGCACCATCTATTTTTGATGACTAATCCTATTGTGGCATTACCTTCATTTGTGCAAGCTGCTGTTGCTGCTGCTGCTGTTGTTGCAGTCTCCTGAGTGCCTCTTGTTGCTGTTGTCTCTGTCTCTGCAGCTCCTGCTGTCTTTGGGCCTCCTGCTCTCTCCTTTTCTGCTCCTCCTGTTGTTGGGCCAGAGCGGCTGCTGCTGCAGCAGCTGCTGCCTCTTCCTCTGCTCGCTTCTCCTCCTCACGCCTCCTCAATGCCTCCAGTTCCTCCTGCTTTCTGCGCTCCTCTTCCTGGTGAAGCAGGTAATACTGTATTTAGTGACACATTTTTAAAAAAGTACTGAGTATATGTTTTTGTGAGCTTACTTGTTTGCGAAGGAACTCTTCCCGTTTCTTTCTCTCCTCCTCTTCCCTCCGCCTCTCCTCTAATCTTCGGAGAGCTTCCTCCTGTGCCAATCTCTCCTCTTCCTCTTTTAGCCTGCGCTGTGCCTCCTCTTGCTCCCTTTGCCGTCTCAGCGCCTCCTCCTAACGATTTACAACACTGGGTCAGTCTCAGTGCCATCAATGTAACTCAAAACATTTAAGTGCTTCAAACTGATACTGTTAAAATGGTTGACCTGTTTTTGCCGCGCCAGCTCCTCTTCTTCTAAGCGTTTCCGTTCCTCCTCCTGTCGAGCCCTAAGGGCCTCCTCCAACCTTTTCCTCTCTTCTTCCTCCCGTTTTGCTCTCATTTCTGCCTCACGCCTTTCCAGCTCCAGCTGTCAGACAGCAAAATACAAATATGTTTACGATATTATCCTCGAAATAATTTGAGATGTATATAACTAAAGGTTTATCAGCTAATGTTTAACATTTCATTGTAATCCATTTCATCTCACAAAACTGTGTACAAATCACAGGATATTCTATATGGCTGTTTAACCAGAAAGAGCCTTCAGATTTCAGGCATAAGATAAACAATAACCGTTTACCTTTGCAGACTTTGACTTCTCTAACTGTTGCATCTGCTCGATAGTTGGAGCCTGTGCCATGGAGTCTATAGGTAAATCCCATACGCTGCTGCTGCCATCCCACGCTGCTGTGAATTATAGAATAGGTTGTATTACACCAATGCGATATAGACTTTTTCTTTAGCAGACATGGGAGAACATTTAAGTTAAAACTTACAGCTTGGAGCAGCTTGTTGGAGGTTTGGTGTGCAGGAAGCCTGAGAGGATGGGTTCTGCATTTCCCAAACAGAACCAGAGTCTGGTACAGACAAGGATCGTGTAACAGGAGGTAGGAGACTCTCAGATGCTCTACAAAACATGAAACACCACATTAATAAATGCAGTACTCCCTTGATATCACTGCAAGGTAAGACTCTCAAAGCACTTAAGTCAACATGGGTAAAAGTAGATTCATAGGTAGGGGGATACAAATATATTTGTGCAATGATGTGCGTGTTACCAACCTTATCTTAAGAGCCTGGTATTGCTGTAGAAGCAGGTTAATCTGCTGTTGGTGCTGCTGCTGCTGATGAAGAGGAGCTGAGCTAAGAGCAGCAGCTTTCTGCTGGGCCAGGGCCTGGGCATACTGCTGCCTGAAGAGAGGAAGACAGGTGGACATGAAAAGTTAGAGAAAAGCCTTAAAGGTTTTAATGGATATCCATAAATCAATTATTTAACATGAGACCGTTAAATCCCATTCCATTTGTAATTTTAAACTAGGAGTCAGGAGGATAATCTTGATTGTGATGTCAAATATTACCTCTCTAATAAGTGTGAAAGTAATAATTCCAGCAGGCAAGGCAGTGTGTAAATGCCTAAAGGCAACTGTGTTGTAACCACAAATTAAAGGGAAACATACCAATTTTAGACACCAAAGTCCGTTTACAGGACTTGGGGAATACCGCCGTATATGCGAAGGAAGTTGTATAACTTTGTGGCTCCAGAGGGAGCTGTGTGAAGTCTGCAGAGTAATATCAGTTCATGAAAGTGTCAGTTCTGAGTCTGGCATACCTGAGGAGGTATTGATACTGGAGCTGCTGTAACTGATAAAGGTTGAGAGCAGTGAGCTCCTGCTGCCTCTTCAACCTCTCTTGATCACCATCTGCCTGCAATACATAAGACCACAGTCAGAATGAATCATGACAGTCACACACACCACAAGTGCTACATAAAAGACACACACAAAATAGACAGAAAGAAGGTCTTTAAAATATCCCTTGCCCAATTGGGATTTTATCAATGTAACCTTTCATGACGTTTGACCTTCACTGTCACACTGGGAAGGCTGTGTTGAAATCATCTGCTGAAAGCTTTCCTGAGCTCACCAAAAATCTCAAGTGAGTACCTGCAAGCAGGATTTATGATCACCAGTAATTTGGAAGTACTTCCTTGTCCAGTTGGAAGCTAAGTAAAGTGTCATGTGGAAACTTAGTGCCTGCATTACATGACCAACACTGAGAAGGGACTTTAAGGGATGTCGGAGTGATCTCATGTTTAATGGGACATTTTCAATAAGGATGTGTAAAGAATTTTGAACAGTTGTATCTTTGATGAGAAAAAAAACATGTCAGACAAAAAAACCTTACTCCAAACAGAAGGATTCCTCTTACATGGCCAACTGGTAAAAACGGTGGACTATAACTCCACCTACTGGTCATTGGCTAGCATTGGTACTAGTGCTCATTTAAAAAGCAACCCGATGACAAAAAGAATCAAATGGATCACATTTTAGAGAGTCCATACCTGTAGAGGTGGTGGTGCAGGGCCTGGAGTGAAGGGTACCCTCCCCCAAATCTTCATGATCTCTCCCAGAGGCTGAAATATTTCATCACAACCTCTTTTGACTAACAAAGACACTGTGAAGTAACCGGCCTGAAACCACTCTGTCATCTCCTGATTACTGAATGGACCTAAATGAGCGCAAAAAGACAGCAGAGACTCAGTAATCTGTACTGGAGCAGTTTTGAAGATAAAAGTACCCGATTCACATCACAGTTTGTGCAGATAAAATCTCCAGTCTCACCCTGTATCTCCCCCTGAGGGTCTTTGTAAAACCACTTGAGAGCAGCTTCATGTGTGAGCGGCAGGCCTGCAGGCTTGGGCTTCTCTGAAGTCTTTGCTGCAAGTCTGTCATCATCCACCCCACTGTCCTGTAGGTATGCTACCATCTTTTCTGCCTCCTATAATAATAATAATTTTTAAAAAGGCATTACATTACTCATAATCCTGTTTAAATCAATATAACCTCATATACATATTTTATTGTCATTTGCAGGAAATGACAATAAAATAAGACCACAAGATTTTAAGAGATCTTCTGACTGGAAATTAAATTGAGGACAGCAGCCCTACTGACACATCTTCATGTTACAAACCTACAAACTTACTTGCTCAAAGTGTTTTAGTCCCTCGTCTTCATCAGTGTCGTGTGGCACAGTGATGGGCCTGCCAATAGGTGCCATTATACTTGTGGGGAAGGGTAAAGGATTGTTCATCGCCACTGTAACTGCTATGGGCTTTTGCTGTGGTAGCTGGATGGTGGGTGACGGAGCAGATACTTCTGCATTGAAAAGTGTGGAAAAAGTAGATATTAGTTTTTCTAGGTACATGGAACCATCTAACAAAACAAGTCCTAATTATAGTGAAATTGAAGACAAGTCCCACCTGCAAGGGTAGTGGAAATATGGGTCATGGGAAGGGACTCCAGCATGCTATTAGACATGGGGACATGCAGGGGGATTTTGCAGGGCTCTGGGGGGAGCTCCAGGGGTGGCTGCCGTTCAGCTGGCCTCTCAGGCTCTTCTGTTCTGCTGGGTTGGTTTGGGGACAAAGACTGTGTAGGAGCCTGAGGCTCCGAGACTGGTGGAGCAACAGATGGAGCCTCCTCTGATGCTCTGGCAAACTCTAAAATAAACAGTAAAGTCATGATATTGGGTCATAATCAAATAATTAGATTTTCAAAAAAAGAAAACAAAAGCAGAACTGTTTTATTATGTACGATACTGGGGTTGGTGGCCAAAACCACCAGCCTCTGCAGAAAAATCTATAGTCTTTCTGTGTCCTTGACAACAATGACATAAAAAGGTATAGACAACTTTTCTCTGCGAAACAATATTTGGTCTGAAAGTATAGTATATATATTAATGCAGTGCAGCTTTTTAAAACTATATATAAAAAAATATATATATTAAATACTCAGATCAGTGTTGAGGTAATGAGTGTTAGTGATGGGTACAAGCAGATATTTGACCGCAATATGGGGTTCTAATCTCAGAGCTCAAAAGTTTGCCTGGGGTAGTAAAATCACAGCTACCACCTTGTAGCCTGAGCTTGGCTACAGAGGATGCCACTGCAGAACACACAACAAATCGTGCCAACATCCTGTTTCACAAATGACTGTCAGTTGCTAACTGCAGCTAAATTAGTGAATTCCACAGTCCATTTAGATGTTCATGCATACGTCACATATATAGAGAGGAATATGTTTCAGTACTGCAATTCTCTATCTGAACTTGCCCAAAGTTCATCTGACTTAATATCCAGGGATGACAAACAACATAAAAATGTCAAAAACGTGTTATAAAATAAATAACTATCAAAATGTCTGACCTTTTCGGTCAGCTTCTCTTTTGGCCTCTGTTTCTGTCTCTTTGGTCTCCTTGGGTTGGCTGTCCTCCTCCTCCAGGCCCTCTTCACACTCTTCCAGGGGTTTAAAGTCGAGCTCCGCCTCTTCCAGGATAGGCTCCTTTGAGGCTTTCTAATAATAAACAAAGCACACAAATAAGGAAAATTTTGTTCTGTAAAGCATCCAGTCTTTTATAATTGGCTGGGCATCAAATGAATAAATGATTTGTTTCATAACATCTAGTGAGAAATTTTCATTTATTTATATATTGTTCAAGTAAAATCAATTACCTTGAGTGAGAGAAAGGCCCCTGATGAGTCAAAAGTGCCTGCTTCCTCGTCTGCATCCTCCAGACACCACTCTGGCAGGCTGTCCCTCTCATCCTCCAGGCTGCCACTGCCTGACCGTGGCCTTCTGTAACCACGCTCGTCTTCTCTTGCATCAAATGGGAAACGGCGACGTTGGTCTGGGTGTTCCCGCCACCCTGCTGACCGAGGCGCATCTAGAAAAAATGGCAGAATTGTTAGAATTCTAAAAATTGTAAAAAACCATACATTACATGATATACATTAACTTTATCAAGATCCGCAGAAGATTTTTTTTGCCCGTCTACATATACAGATAACACCATACACGAAAACAACATTATCTTTCCATATTTATGAGGATGTGCGAGTAAAAATCATAAAGCAATAAAGAAAGGAGTCACCAGTGAAGCAGTCAATCTTACCTAAGACCTGTGTCCTTGATTGGTACCTGTTATATGTAATAATATAATGATAGCCAAGCTGACAAATCAGCCACTATAAAGAAAGAAGTGGAGCTGGAGATTAGCCAATAATTCAGTTTGGTCGTTTCCTACATATATATGTTCTTGTGCACTACAACAAAAACTGGTCATATAACAAACATGCCAATATACCACAAATACATTTATCAAAGATAATATATCAGAGATAAACGTATTGTTATTGTGGTCAGTGCAGTGCACACCTGGGCTCGGGGGGCACCACCGGTCACTGTCCCGTCGACAACCTGCCAGGCGCCAGCCCCCCTCATCATCCTCACCGTTCTGATCATCACGAGAAGTACGCCAGTTCTCACTCTCTGAACGCGTGAAGTCGTGCTTCCTTGGTAATCCTGTTCCACTGTCCTCATAGTTGCCTCGGACTGCAAAAAGAAGTGGGGGAGGGGGTAAAGGAGAATTTAGATTCATTAAGACTCATTTTAGGCAGTGAAAAAAAAAAAAGACACTTACTGACCCCGAGGGAAATTTAAAAAATAAATCAACAAATATGAATAGAATTTGCATCATTTACATGTACTCATGAAATATCAATGTTCTCTAGGTCAAATATTTAACTTGTACAAAGCACACTTACTGTGATTGATTTGAAAATGTCCTGGAGCAGCATCTGCCACATTTGTAGAGAGGAACAAGTAGGTAAGCCAGTTGCCAAAAAATGTCATGTATTGATTATTTGAGCAACAAAATGTACCACTAACCTGGTTCTTTTCGACCTGGCTTTTCAAATCTTCTATCTCCCCTGGTAAGAAAAAAATAAAACAGCCATTATGTAACGTCATGATTGAACTGTCTAACAAACCTCAGACTAAACACATGTACATTGTCAAAACAAGGCCAGATTTTACAGTGAAACTTCACAGGATAAATGGATATTGTCATACCTTTCTTCCCAGCTTTGGGAGCGATGCATCTCCCTCCCTCCGCGACCAAAACCTTCCACATCATCAAAACTTCTTTGGTAAAACCCTCCATCTCCTCTTCCCCGGCCTGAAAACAATCACAAGTCAACATGACCTTATACAACACTAATGACATTTAGCTGCTGATGACCTTCCCTGTACCCTGTTCAGAACCTGCAGTCCTTGGACATGGGTGTGCTCACAATCCTTGACGCCAGCCTGCTGACCTTTGGGAACAGAGCCCTCAGTGGGGCAGCCCCCATATTGCGGAACTCTGTCCCAACAGAGATGTGCAACGCCACTTCTGGTCACCAAAGATCGTAGTTAATGCTGTGACCTCTGCAGTCATTGCCACGACTATTTTCAGTTATTTTGATATTTCTTTCTCCATACATGTAAAGTGTCCTCAGGTCCCTTAGAGGGTACCACATATACATGTTATTGTACTAATGATGATTATGTGCAACTTCTCACAAAAGACTTGGCTTTTAGTTGGATATTTACGTTGTGATCGAAGGAACAAATATGGTCCAACTACTGAGAGTGTTAAACAAAATATTAGAGATTTTTTTTCCAGCAGATGATCATAAAGTCCGTACACACCTTCTGAGGCTGTTGTTCACAGATACTTAGTGTAGGTAAATAAACTGGCTGAATATTAAATGGTGTACATATACAAACTAACATCATTCATTAACCACATCTGCTGAATCATGATGTACTCTCCTTTTCCCCCTTCACTCAGAAGATGTACAGTAAACCAGCTCTTGTGGTTTTTAATTGAATCTGTCCTCTCCATGATTCATAGACAATATCATTCAACAAAGACAATGCAGTTTGGCTGCAGTATGCTGCACTTTTTTAATCGACATTGTGTCAAGTAACAATATTGTGACTAGGGATGGGAATTGATAAGATTTCTACAATTCCGATTCCATTTTCGATTCTGCTTAACGGTTCCGTTCTTTGTCAATTCTCTTATCGATTCTCATTTGCACAGCAGAGGACGTGCTAACGTTGCTGCTGCTGCTGAGATTCACTCCGGAGTGGATTGAAAACGTGACATTCATTCAAAATTCAAAGTGTGTGCAAATGTTTCTGCATATTGGTAGAATTTCCTCCCTTTGGTGAAATATCCACTTTGCAAGTATTGCAAGTTGTCCTGTTGTCATCGTTTCAGGTGAAATGTAACCAAACTTTCGAGCGTTTGTGCCGCTTGGGCGCCATGTTTCCTGCTGGATGCACTGGTGAATTTGCGTCCATTGGAATCGATAAGGGAATCATTTGCAAAATTGGCAAATGATTCCAAGGAATTGAAACACTGGGAACCGGTTCTCAACAAGAATTGCTTTTCGATTCCCATCCCTAATTGTGACCAACTACTAACATCTAATTGCTTGCAACTATTAATACCCCTATGTGTAGACAAACCTTCTGTATACACCTTAATTTATCAGTTCAGGAAAAGTTGTATGAATGACATGATTAGCAGACACAACGAAATGGGAAAGAATCACATAAGTCTGTGCATAAATCTTAAGACATGCTTCTGATTATATTTTAACACTACCCACAATTTGGGCCTCAAGCTGGACATGTGAACACTAAGAGGCCGACTGTACAGACAATAGAACCTTAAGTGATGAAGAACATTCCCAGAACTGCAACTCCAAACTGATTTCAGGATAATTTATCATGGTTAGTAGTTGGTAACATTCCTGAAAAGCCTGGACTGTCTCTGCAGTGACAAACAGAAATATGCTGTTCTTAAGAAGAGTTCAATTCTGTTCTGAGACAGTAAATAGAAAACATGTACACACAATAACTGTACAACTATGTACTAAGGTCTAAGTACCCATGGCCGACCAACACCTTAATATATTGTCCCGTGGCATGACAAAACAGCATTTTTATGGATCTTGAATGTGCCTGTGCAAATAGAACTATGTTTTCAGAAAGGTTTTTCCACATTTAAGGCACATTACTGATGAGTTCAAGCAGCTGAGGTTAAAGTAAGCACAACACCTATAGTGTGCTAATATTACACCCATTGTGCAAAACTGTGGGAAAACTGGGGAGCTCTTCAAAGGCATCTTAACTATCTGCAGTTGTTGTTGCTCTTCTAAAACTGCAAATACAGAGCAGTTAATAGCTAAAACAAAGGCTCATTTAAAAATGGATCTTCTTGTATTGATTCCACAGCATAAACTTACCTGCAGCAACTAATCCTGGGGATGATAAAAGAAACATTCACGTATGATCCGAGTTAAATTCTTACCTCTACCCCTTGAGGTACTTCGGCCTCTCGGTGCCCCTACTATCGGTCCACCTCCTCGCCCTGTCAGCCGAAGTACAGCTGCACTGTTTACAGACATGGAAAAATTTCTCTGCAAATACAAAAGGGGGAGGGGAGCAAGGGGGGGAAATAGCAAGCTCTCAGCTCTCTTCTTTGCACCTGCTCTGTATTTGATAGCCTAGTTAACAAAAGTCTGTAGATTCCAAGAAATGACAATAAGAAGCCGACTGGCCTCAGGCATTAATCTCATTGATTTGGTCCAGTTGATAAGTCAGAAACAGTTTCTGATCTTACCATTTCTCACCAAGACAGTGGCCTGACATTAGGACTTGTACTCCTACCTGTTCTTCCTCTGTAAAAGACACAAGTGCCAGAGGTGGCAAGGGCTCCTCTTGCAATATGGGCAGGAACTCCTTGTCATGTAGGTCTATAGGGATCTGGACGAGACAAATAAACAATCACAGGCTTCACTGTTAGGAAACATAAGGCTGTGAAAGACTGGGTTTTGCAAAAACAAATAAGGAAGATAAAAATCTAATCTTGGCAGTAACATAATTTGTATGCAAATCTCAATGACTGCAAGCCTGTATCAACAGCTAAGATGCAGACATTATAGACTACCCACCTTGTTATCCTTTACATAAAGTGCTAACATCTCTTCTCTCCCGTAGCGATAGTCTGCAAGTTTATACTTTGGCAATGCAGGTGAGAGGGGTGGAGAGGCAACAGCGTTGCTGCTTCCACCACCACCGCTGCTGCTACCACCTCCAGACAGGGCACGGAGCCTGCAGAGAGAGAAATCATATTAACAGCATCACAGACAGAGGAACAAGAGACAAGGCTAAAGCTGAGGTGGCAAGTGGCATGTCTAAACATGCATGGGAAAGCTGCCCTCAGCCTGAATATAAAACCTGTTTCACAACCTAAAATTCACTTCACTTAATAATCATTATTTCATGCCAGTCCAATTACCATTCTGGTCCAAAGTTAAGTGTCTGGGTTTCGGCCATTCTTCCTTAAAGTTCTAGAAATATGCAGAGGGAGAGAAAGGATTAGTACCACACTTTGTATCCACGTTGCATAACAAAGGAAAATCCTGTATATGTAGCTCTATACTTTATTTTGCTTTTTTACTCGTCTGTGATTTTAGTGTAGTTCATCTACTTATGATGCGACTATTGGCTGTATTAATTGTACTTGTTGGAAAATGCTTTTGTGCATGTGTCGACTAACTATGGGCCACATGAAGAAACAGTGTAATTCCAGTGCTGTCCTGCACCAGACTATTAGCTTTAGTAAATTCAGCATGTGTTTATATTGGGATTTGGCACATTGATTCAATGTTATTACTACATACTTAAATCAAGGGAACTAAAATTAACCTTCTCAAACACACTTAAGTTTATACCTAAGTTTATACCTTCATAAATATTAATAATTGAAACTGTTCTGTCTAAATGTCATTTTACTGAAGCAATTCCTCTGTCATGGTATAATTCTGCTCGATAGTATTCAGAAAAATCCCTGGCTTTAATGTATTCCTGCTCCTCAGGATACAGCCCTTCCCACTAGCTCACAAGCCGTGTACAATTTCAATGTGCTAAAGCTATTTTAGGAAGTCTCCAAGCCTGCACGGAGGGTATGTCAGACACCTGTAATTGACAACTCCCAGCAAATAAACTCCCCAAATACTCGTGTTATGCCAACAAGATAATTTGATAGTTTACGTGAATGCCTTCACTCTCAAGATTTCCCCTTACACTAAGGCTGTAATGCGAGTATTTATTGCGGAGCCTTCCTCGTATATCGGACACAAAAGGCGACAGTGAACCCTCAATACCACTGACCATATGGAAGCCTGGATAAGCCACGTGTAAGTTGCTAGTTAAAGCAATAAATACAGCAACTCAAGTGGAGTTAGCGACATTTATGGCAATTCTCCGACACGTTTTACACATTTACCATCGTTAACATAAAGCAACTGTCTGAGTTTATGACTTGTCTGAGATGATTACCAAATGCCCAATCTGTTCACTACATTATAACTTTTATGAGTTTGATAAAGTCAGAGCATTTCTGATATGAGGCAAAGCGCCTCGAGTGAGCAGAAACACGACAGACCATTACGCAATTGCAAACTTTTACGAAATGTTAGTTTCTCTAAAACGGACTCCACTTTTTAACGTTAAATCCAACAAGAGGAAGCACACGTTTAACGTTACCTAACGTTAGCCAGCCCGGCCCACCCTGCTACTTTAGATCATGCTGACGCTAACTTTACCGAATCATGTTAAAGTTGCCTCACTATAATCATTACGAGACGTGATGGCCACACAGGAAGGTTAAGTAGAAATCACCTCGGCTGCCAGCATTGCGTTAGCTAACGTAGCAAGCTAACCAGTCAAATAAACAACTATCATCGTTATCTAAACCATTTACTGGACATTAGCAACTGACATTAGCCAACATATGTCCCGTCGGTTAAAGCTGACAGTAGAGTTATAGTTCTACTGAAAGGTGGTAGGTGGTTGTGGCTAAAATGCCACTTTGCTGCATGTTGGTGCCACACCACAGTATTTTCGCTAGCCAGCAAGACGATAGCCAACCGTGGTTCATCTAACGCGTTAGCTAGCTGCAGCTGCCAACCTGCTAGCTAGCAAGCACCGTTTTATCCCAACGTAGCTGTCGTCTCACGTTACCTTGTACAAATGTGTTGACACTAATTTCGTTGACCAACACAGAAGAAGGTGTGTCATATATTCTTCACAACCACTGTAACGCTGCTCTGGCATAAATTAATTCCTATCCTCAACACTTGTAGCTAGCATGCTAACAGGTTAGCTAACTAGCTACACGCGGCCTCTCGAGCAGCTTGGATCCACAACAACGTTTCCTTGTCAAACCGCCCCGCACTTCACACGGCCTGGACCTGCACACGGAGCCACTGGAGCCCGGTGCTACAAGGCCAAGTAAACATGGTGATTTAACAACAGTCCCGAGCACCCCAGCTCGCCAGAATTTGCCCCTCTGACATGGCACTTAACTTGAATGTACGATTTTTCCTCGCTAGTGTATTAAACTTTGGCTGTCTTACCTCTGCTTGTTCTGACAGCACAAGGTTTGAGTTGTGTGGCTCTCTCTGGGCTCTCTCTCTCTCTCTTCGTTTTCCACAAGATGGCTGAGTGTGGGTCACATGACAGCAGATATAAACCCGTATGCCGTAGAAAGATTTGCTGACTGGTACGTATTGGCAAACAATGGTGAATATGACCGCACTGTATTTATTATCTTAATGTTGTATAAAGTGCACTCACACATGTCAACCAAGTCACATGGAATGACCTTTAATAAATAAAGCGACTATTACATGGTCTTTACACATCTAAACTATTCAGAAAGGGATATGGGCCTCATGTGCCATCCAACACCAGTAATGTAAGCCTCTCATATGTGTATGTATTTACATGTACATGTCATTAAAGTATTTAAATTAATAACAATATGGATTACTGTCACAGATAAACCTGCTATTAAAAATTAAACACCCTTTTGCTGTTTTGGATAAAACTTAAGTAGATAATAATCATTATTAGTAAGTTCATTCTAGGTATGTTTAAAACACATAACTAAATATACAGGGACAAAGACAGCCTGCAGATAGTATGTTGACAGTATATTTCTCAGGATCATAATCAGTTTTACTGTGGATTTTGGTGCATAACAGTAAACAAGTAGATAATTAAAGAACGATAAAAGATGATAAAAGAAAACTATTACAAAGTAATCAAGTGATAAAAGTATTTTCAATGTTATTTAAATCCTACTTTTGATAAATACTTAAGATTCAAAAATCCTTGAGTGTTTTCACTTAATATTTGATATTTAACTTGCACTCTGCTGATGTATGTGAGCATGAGGCTCAGTCTACAGTTTGTAGCTTTACAGTGTAGTTACTTCAGTGTCTTCATACATGATTTGCTTACATTCAAAACGGCTGCACCCTTGGATAACTTTAAACATTCAGGATGTAGCAGGCAGCACGTGCAGGCCAACCTAACCAGAGGGTCAACGGATGTCAACATGCAAACAGGTGAGCCCAGTGATCAGCCAATGAGGTGCTGTAGCCACAGTAAGTGCTCTTATTTCACTGCAGCTTGACTCTGTGGCGCAAACTAACATCATGGATTCAGGTATGTGATTTTTCTGATAGAGATTAAAGTACCCTTTTACGAGAAGTTAGCTAACAAAAACAAAACAAAGACTGACGTCATGTTTGCTAAGTCTACTACCTTTAGCAAGCTAATGTAACTTGCTAACACTTAGCTAAGGCTAGATAGATAGATAGATAGATAGATAGATAGATAGATAGATAGATAGATAGATAGATGACT
>OMNN01099116.1:0-11193 GCA_900302755.1 Chromis chromis | reverse complement strand
CGCTGCCAACAACGGCGCAGAGGCGGGGGCCGTGTTAGGGGGGTTCCCGCCGGACGGTGGAGGGACAAATGAAATGCACTCTGTTGATGGACAAAAGTTGTGCTTCGTTTCATGGTAGAAATAACCGTCCTCGAACGTTTTATGCAAACGTCTCTTAGGGTTTGCAGAATGAGGACTGGTTTCAGGATTGAATGGTGTGAATGTTTGTTTTATATTTTGAATTGTGGCCTGTGTTTTTTAATAAAATTCAGCTACAGTGAAAGATTGAAGTACTGGTAGCAATCGAGTAACATATTTATCTGTTGGTGGTAAATTCTTTTGTCGATTTATTGATTAGTAGATCAACAAAAAATCAACAACTGACAATTTTTGTGCTTGATTAAACATTTTATCCTTTAATTTAACACTAAAAATGCCAAACATCTGCGGGTTCCAGCTTTTCCAAGAGAAATCTGAATTGTGATGGGAATTTTTCACCATTTACTGACATTTCAATGGTTAAATGATGATTGGAATTTTCCATAAACTTGCAATTACTGTAATTAACTGCTGGTTTGTTTATAATAATGCTTATTCATGATACAAACATCCATGCAATCCCCAGTATATTGAAAGATAGCCCTCAGTATTGCCTTATCTTATATCTCTGACATGGAAGATGTCATTCCATAATGGCAAATTCCTCACAAAGCAAGAATCCAGCATGTAATATTTATTTTACTGCATTTTAACCATTTGGGAATTTTTAGCTCTTTACTGACATTTTATTGTTTAAATGGTGGTGATACCAGCAATTACTGCTGTTATTCACCAGTTTGTCTATAATAATGCTTATTCATGATGCAACCATTTGTGCAATCCCCAATATACTGAAAGATAACCCCTTAGTATTACCTTATCTTGTGTCTCTGATGTGGACAATGTCATTCTATGATGGCAAAATCTTCACAAAGCAAATTTTCACTGCATTTCGACCATTTCCATTGAGTTTTTTAGACAGTTGTAGGCAGTAACCTTGTGTGTATGCAGATGAAAGCATGTGCAAAAACTCAACTCAAGGTTTTTCTAATGTACCTACAGCAATATGAATACGAAAGCCATCATATAAAAGTCATACAGACACGAGCTGGTAAAAAAATGAATTAAAACACAGTGGTGGTGTAACATATCTATTAAACATAACATTAGTGTAGCGTTACATCCCTCACATTGAAAGGTCGTGGCATATCTCTGCATTAATTATATTGTCTCGCCTGAAGACAAAAGGTCCATCCTAAAACCTGACAGTGTTAAATCCTGTTTTGTTCCCTGGTGGTAGATTAGTTTTCCCGATGTAGATATTCAGGTCATGAAATCAGCTAATGCCTCACTTTATAATGTTGATGGATTTGGTGTCAGACCCTGAGAATCAGACATTTAGGGGTTTTGTATCGTAGCCTCACCAGATTAATCACACTCCGGCACGTAGTTAGCAACGGAGAGAGAAACTGTAAGAGCAGGAGAGACCAATATCTCTACCAATATTCTGCATTTTGCATAAGTGGCTCGCCTCATTGTTACCCGAATGGAATTAGTCATCTGTAAGCAACAGCTGAATGCAGGAAGTTTGCATCTGTGGAGGCTGTTCAAAGACGTCCTGAGAAAGAGTATCACTGACTGAAGAAGAAATTAACAGGAAAGAGTAACTTAAATCGTGACATCATACCAAAAAACAGAAAACATTACACTTTTTCTGTAAAATCTAATATCATATCTTATTTATCAGCAGCAGAAATCATTAAATTATTTAAAATACTTCAAATTACAGTAAGATTGTCAGGATTTGTGCTTTCTGGGTTATTTATCTGCTCTAGATCGCTTTTATTTATGCCATGTGAGGACAAGAAACACAAGATAAACAGCAGCACATGTCTAGTGACAGAGCAATAAACCTGTTTACTGTAATATAGTGATATCTTCATGTTGGGATTTCATTGTAAATTCATGGTGGCGGAAGAGCAGGTGTGGGTTTTTCTGTGGTATTTAAATTTTTTTTGACTTTCAAAACTCTTCCACACTCTAGAAAAGGAAGTAAGAAAAGGTTACAGGAGGTAGAGAGGTTAAACAAGGCTTCCCCCGTCGTATTAAGAGTTTTTAGCGATGACACGCACATGGAAAAATACACTCATTTAACACCAAACCAGTGTTTGAAGATTTGAGAGTTGGAGTGTCATCACTGTAAAAGTTTGGGGAACCCCTTCGCAATGAGCAATCGAGGATGAGTCACGATCAGGGACAGGTGGTGGGCGTTGGCATGGGTGTCCCCTTTATGACTAGTTTCACCAGGGCTCTCCTGATGGTGCATCCTCCATCGCCGACGCACTCATCGGCGAGGTTTCCATCGAGACATTTCGATGCGGTGAAGCCTGGTTTGATAAAGAGAGAATCAAACGGCTTCTCATCTGAAACATAGGGTTCCGCTTCCTAGAAATGGCTTTGTAAATAAATGTCAGCGGTTCATGATTTATGTCAGTGCTAGTCACCAACACGTGGGAAGGGACGTTGTTTAGTTAGAAAACGTAGGCTTTCGATTTTATTTTTCATCCTGTCAGAGGTATTGGGTAGCTTTTGAATAAGTGACATCAGGTCAACTTTTTTTTTTTCTTTTAGCTGCGAGTGTAAAATCTTTTTTGGTCTGCTTCTAATCCACAAAGCCACTAATTCCATTCCATTACCCTCAGACATCACAGCCTCTCTGATCCAAAAGGGAAAAATGTCAATCTTCGGTCCATCATCATCTTCGGTGAGGTAGCTGGCATGCGTTTTTCTACTTGTCTGCTGTGTGTTTGCCTGCCTGGTCCTGGCTGGAGGCATTATACCACTTCTGGCCAAGCTGTGGACTCTGGCCTCCCCGAGCACTGCTTCCGCCTGCGGTGTGGCGTGCCTCCTTCCTGTGTGTGTCAGAGGCAGTTTGGCCTGATTTATAAGCCCTTGACACACAGCGCTTTGGACCCCACCTCTGCTGCTGGAATGGCTATTCCATGTGTCGGTGGTGGATCCACCTGGGTGGTTCTCCACTGATGGGGGTCAGATGTGGTCTTGCTCACGAGCTCCAGGAGCTCAGGGGAACCTGCCGTGCAGACAGTGTGGAGAAAAAGTGCTTTCAGAAACTGTGGTTTCAGGCTTCGGTTTTAGTCCAGTTAAAGCAACAGGTTTGCAGCAGTGTTGCACATATTATGGGCTCTTTCTCAGTCTGCACCTGTTTGTAAAGCCAGAATTAAACCAAATACAAGTCAAAGAATGGATGAAGATGCAGTTTTGTTTAGTTTCAAAGCTTAGGTTTGCTAAACTTTAAACTTTATTAAAAGTTACATTCAGGCTAAAACTATCTCTCTGAACCCCAAAAACCTGTCAGCAGGTTTGAAAGGCACGTATGTTTGGAAAATCTTCAAAATGACACCATTTATCAGAGGCAGAAACTGTTTAAACAAAAAGAATCATTGCATTATCAGCTAATCATCTGTGACATGACATTTAGCTTAAAACCAAGACATCTCATCAAAATTGCTTTATGCTACATGTGAAATTAAAAAAATTGTCAAAAATAAAGTCTGTGCAAAATCAAGATTCTGTAAAAAATTAAAAATTCTGCGAATCTTAACGCATCAGAAAAGCCATTAATGACACAACTGCAACCAACAGTCACGTGACGAAAATTGTGTGACTGTGTGACGGTTGAACTGGGCTGAACTGCAGGCTGTGTTTACAGACACATAGGAGGCAAGTATAAAAACTAATTTAAAATTAAAGTAGTAAATTATTTCCAGTGTGGTAACATCTTTGGACATTTGGAAAAATGTTGTGCATGTTGATTCCTGGGTTTTCAGTTTTTGTAAATTAAATAATCAAAGAAATTCAACTTTCAACTTTTATTTTTTGACGATTTATTGCATTAGAACCGTGTCATAGTGAACAAAAACATTGTTGGTTCTCCCTCCTTCTAGCCATGGTTCTACTGTTTCTACAGATGTGCAGGACTTTATATTGCAGTGAAAAATGGACCCTAAAATGTGTCAGGAGCAAAAGAACTGAACCAGAAAGTGCTTGGGGTTTCGAGGATTAAACTGCAAAAGCACATTTTGGTCATAATCTAATAAGACAAACTTGTGAGTTGGACTAGTAGCTTAATGGTTAAGGCGAATATCACATAACAGCACCGTCCATGGTTGGGTTTCTGTTGGGTTGGACCTTTGTTGCACATCAAAGCCATATTTCTTTTACTGCAATTTTTGTCTAGGCCTCTACTGTCTAGCAAGGGCAAAAATAACAGCATACTTTAAAAAACTTACTTCCTGAAAATTACTGCTTTTGGGACTCATACTGAGGTCCAAGACTCAAAAGCACATCTCTACCACCTTGCCTTTTTGCCATTTTTAAAAGGTATACATCTGCCTTTTAGTAGTATCTGAAATAATACCACATGCTATGCTTTTTGTTGTAAGTTTAACACCTATTACACAAAGTTTCACAGAGCTGTACTTCTCACCCTCTTCAAGTTGTGAGAAGTTGAAGTATAAGGCAACATGTTAGAAAAGCGGTTTAACACCAGCAGCTCTGCACACGTATTAAGTTTTTTAGGACTGTGCAGCAGGTGAGTAGTTCTGTGTGGCAAGAGGTCAGGATGGTGTCACTGTAGGTGGAGTGGAACAAATAGATGGCTGAATTTAGACACACGAGGAGAACATAGCGCGCCCAGTGTGCGGGCCTGTGACGTCCGTCCAACAGAGCATCTCTTTGTGTATGTTCAAGGGTTGAACGTCTGATTTTAAAGCTGCAAAATTATTATTATATGTAATCAAGTAATTGTACATAAGCAGAAACTGGTGGCTCAAAAGTATCATTTGGGGCTGGTGTTGCTGAGTTTTAAAATGGTATTCTTTGCTTCGCTTAAGTTGTATTTTATTTTTTGTTCTAAAAACATTCTGAGAAAGTTTTGTTCCCAGAATGTTCCTCTTAAAGGCAGGATAATGTTCTCTAAAGACACTTGAACAATGTTCCCAAATGTGGCATTAAGTATGTAACATGGTGGAAACGTTTTATAGAAAACGTTCTCAGCAGCAACATCCCCAAAAACATCCTCAGAATATTGCAAACGGTTTCAACCTTGTTAATATAATCACATTAAAGGACCGTTGTGTCTTCTGAGGCCCCGATAACATCTTGAAAACGTTTTTCAAATGTTGGTTCTTCTTTTGTTATAATGTACCATAATCTGACAACATCCTCCAAACATCCTCTGAATGTTAAAATGCTAACTTTGAACCACATAGGAACATTATTTGAAATGATAAATGTCCTTTAAACATTTGATTAACATGTTGTCTTTCAAACGTTGTTGGAACTTATAGGTAAAGTTAGCTAATGTTGTGGGAACGTTCCCTGCTTCCTGGGCTGTTCATATGATATTCATGCCAAGATTTAATTCAAATGGAAATGCAAATTTGTGTAAACTAATACCACTCTTGATTCTATGGCAGTATTCTCAGCTAGATTTTTTTGGGGTTCTAAAAACGTTCTGAGAAAGTTCTGCAAAGTTCTGGTACTTTTTCAGCAAGATAATTAGTTTTAGTTCCCAGAATGTTCTACTTAATGGCAGGATAAAGTTCTCTAAAGACACAAAACGTTTTCTGAATGTTGCGTCAAGAACCTCATTTCTTTATCATGTATCCATTTTCAACAGCAACATCCCCAAAACATTTTGAGAATGTTGCAAGCAAAACATTCCACATTTGTTAATATTGTCACTTTACAGGAACGTTTTATGTCTTCTGAGGCCCTGGAAACATCTTCAAAACATTTTCTGAATGTTGGTTTGAGACAACATCCTCCAAACATCCTCTGAATGTTAAAATGTTCTGTCTTAGTTCACTTTTAACCTCATAGGAGCATTATTTTAAATCTAAAATATCCTTAAAACACTCTTTGAACATTAGATTAAAATGTTTTCTGTCAAACGTTGTTGGAACTTGTAGGTAATGTTAGCCAATGTTGTGGGAACGTTCCCTGCTTGCTGGGTTGTTAATGTGAAAGCTCATGCCAAGACTTAATTGTAATGGAAATCTACATTTGTGTAAGCCAATGCCATCCTTGATTATTTCGGAATATTCTCGTTTTTTTTGTTCTAAAAACGTTCTGAGAAAGTTCTGCAAAGTTCTAGTAATGTTTTTAGCAAGAGGATTCCTTTAGTTCCCAGAATGTTCTTCTTGATAAAGTTCTCTAAAGATGCTCTAAAATGTTCTTAAAACAATTTCCTATTGCTTCATTGGTAACTTCCTTCTTTTGTTATCATGCAACATTGTGGGAACGTTTTATAGTAAACGTTCTCAACAGCAACATCCCCAAAACATTTTCAGAATGGAAAGATTCCATCTTTGTTAATATATAAAATCAACTGAAAACACATTCTGAATGTTAAAATGCTAGCTTTTAACCTCATAGGAACATTATTTGAAATGAGAAATATCCTTAAAACGTTCTTGAAACACCAGATTGTAATGTTTTCTTTCAAACATGATTAGAACTTGTAGGTCATGTGGGAACTTCCCATGCTTGCTGGGTTGTTAATTAATGCCAAAAATACATTGTAAGGGAAATGTCAATTGAGTAAGCCTGTTATGTGTGGACGTTTTAAATATAGAACAATAATAGAAACTGTAAAAATGACTACGGAGCTGCAGTGAATGTTAGTTTCAGTTGAGTATGTGAACTCGGTTTACTTCCTCATGCTCACTAACGACGGCGCCTCCATTTTACGCACCGGAACGCCGTCCCTCGCAGTCCCCCCTCTGCCTGCGTGCCTCTCGCCTTGCCTCCGCTGTTTAAATGGGCCAAGTTGAGAAGCGGCGGAGAGTGCAAATCTTGTTTGGTCTGGGTCTGTGAACTTCAGCGTGACTTCAGCGACATACACAGGGTTTAAAAACTAACAACTGCTTCCAAAACTTTAAACTGTATTAATGTTGCGCAAATGCTCTGGAATATTAAGCCTCATGAGTTATGTGTCTGATTAGTGACATATGGTTTAAGTAAGAGGATAAAACGCACGAGTATCAGTTTATTTTTAATTATCTTTTTGGCTATGAAATTATATCTTGGCCACATGTGCTCCACACAACTCCCCATAGCCGAATCCATGAGCTTTGTTTTTTAAAAGATTGCACAGCCAATTAAAAAAAAAGTGGATATAAAAAATTTGTTTTTGAAAAAAATCAAAAGAAATAGGAGGCAGGACGCGTAGCTGCGACTGGTAATGATTACCGGAGGTAGCAGAATGTAAGGGGCTCAGGGCTTCCCAGCATGTCAGGTATTAACAGAGCGAGTGTGATTAAATGTGGGAGGTAGGAGCTGCGAGGCTGGCGGAGAGCGCTGCTGCCGCTGCGAGCTGGAAACTACTGAATGGGAATCTATCCGGCAACTTCGCCAGACCGCTGTCTCACGGCGACACGGGGACTCTGCGTAAAAACAAGCGGCGCGTCTCCAAGTCTGGGTCAGCCCAACTCGCAGGCGAAGAGGACGCTCAAGTTGGATCGGCGGAGCAGCTTTTCACTTGTTACCGGCGCTCGGCTCCCACTAACATGCCTGCCATCAAAAAGGAGAGGCTGGATGGAGACGACATGGCATTGACTGCGTTCAACCAGTCCGAATACCTGGCCCCTTTAAATGCCACCGCTATCCCCGTGGTGACCCCGCATCCGCCGCCCTACGACCACATTTTCGCCCATCACCGCGCGTACTTGGGGCTCCACGACTCGGCGCTGCATCACCAGCACCTCCACCATCACACGGACGACTTAATGCTAGAGCGGTTCTCCTCCATCCCCGACTTTCAGCCCTTCTTCGACAACGGCGAGCCGTGCATCGAGGTGGAGTGCGGGGAAAACAAGGCTTTGCTTTATATCAATAAACTGTGTCAAGGTAGTAAGGGACCCTCAATTAAATACAGGGGCGAGTGGCTCACCCCCAATGAGTTCCAGTTTGTCAGTGGACGAGAGACTGCCAAAGATTGGAAACGGAGTATTAGACACAAAGGTAAGAGCAAAAACCCCCTTCACTTTTTCTCCACGTTTCATGCGTAAAGGACAGGACACTTTAGCGGCTATTAATTTATAGACGCCGCGTAATGTGGCTGCGAACTTGGGTCTCGTGGTTCGGTACTGAGTTTTGGAGTGAAAGGGTTACAGCAGTCAGTGCGTAAGGAGACGGATGAGAAAAGGGCGCATATCCTCCACATACCCTCCGAGCCTTTGACATAGAGTTTGGGCTGCGATCACACACCAGAGCCGGGGCATCTGGAGTTGTCTGCGCTGGACTGAGGTGAAAAGTTAGATAATTAAATGTGTGACGGTTCAAATGTATTTATTTTTTATCACCACTATGGGATTCCCGTTAGGTGCACTTGTGCATGGGTGTTTTCACTTTTACGCATTGCATTGTGAGCTTTAGATCATGAAAGTGATCGTTTGGTTTTTGGCCACTTATCATCACAGTCTGTGTCTCATTCGCGTATTTTGCAGTCAATTCTGAATTTTTCAGCTGAATGTGAAACGACCAGCTGCTGCTTTAGACGTGTTTGGTGGGTATTTTGGTGGAACAAGCTCCTCTGTAGGGATGTTGTTCCGGTTTTTTAATTATTTTTTTATGTTGACATTTATAGCACAGCATTTTTAGGCAGTAATTAGCGTGGTGCGTGCGCCCTCTCCACGCACACTCACGCACACACAAGGTTACTCAGGCAGAACTGACACGCATTACGATGTGTGGGGGGAGGGGGGAGGGAGGGAAGGGTGTCCCCCCCAGGTCAAAAATGATAGCCTTATAGTTTGATATACCGATTCCTATAGACAGATGACAGTAGGCTTCTGTCTCTCTGGATCAACACACTGGACTCTGACTACAATTAGACTTCATTATGTTACAGAGGGATAAGTTTGTCTGTAGGTACTGACTCCTTCACTTGTGCACTCTGGTTATTAGATGAATTTTAACCAAATTTGTGCCCTGAGATGATCAGCTCAAGATCAATGCATATTTTCAAGCAAGTTTATAACACCTGATCACATATGTCCTGGAGATGAGAGTCCATGGCTGGCACAAATCCACTGAATGTCTCTCTCTTGTTTGTTTCCAGGAAAAAGTCTCAAGACTCTTATGTCCAAAGGAATCTTACAGGTGCACCCTCCAATCTGTGACTGTCCCGGCTGTCGAATTTCATCTCCAGTGGTAAGAATATTTAGTTTTCCGTCACAGTGATGTTGCTGCTCAGATGCCTTTCTGTACTTTTTGTGTCCACATGTTAACCAGGGGAAGCTACAGTTCTTATTTGACGTGAACTTCTTTGCAGTGGATATAAAGGCTTAAAAGGTTGTTGTTAACTGTGGTGGTCACTTTTGGTGAAAGTTACAAGGAGCACAAAAGCAACAAAGACAGAACTGGAAGGTGCAATACAATTATTCATGCTCAAATCCACAACTTATTTTCTTAGAGATGCTTTTGATTGTTTTTCTCCTCAGTCAGATTAAAGATGAATGCTTGTTCTTCCTCGACTGTTATATCAAGTCACGTCAGTTTTATTTATGTAGCTCTAAATCACACATCAGTGCTTTGTAATCCCCTTCTGTTTATCATATTTTTCCTCATTGCCCACAGTTTAGATTTAGTGTATCGTGTGTAAAAGCTGGATTTGGCACATTGATATTTTATTGTTTTTATTATTGTGGTGTCACTCAGCTTTACTCCAGTCGTGGGTGAGCGTGTAAGAGTGTATGTTAGAGCTTTGTCTCTGTAACCTTGACAGTGGAGACCCTACAGGCACACGTGTCAACTTTGATGGTAATTTTTCTCAGCATGAATATCAAATCCACTTCCAGCCTTTCACAGATGCAACGTATCAAACGGCCTTTTTATTCAGAGGCGTCGAGCCGCCCAGTACGGCTGCTTGACGTCAGGTATCGTTGGTCAGACTCCTCTGTCTCACTGAATCAGCTTCCTCACCTGGCTGTTGAACTTTTGTTTGCCTTGTGCTTCCCTCAGGGCTCGGCCAGGGGCACGATGCCAAACCTTGAGGCCTTGCAGGTGTGTCACGATTATGGCATCACCACTGTGTGTGTGTGTGTTCGTGTGTGTGTATGTGTCAGCTTGAGGCGAGCACACTGCCGGCTCACTGCCGCCAAATCTGTTCACACAGGTGCAGCGGGTTGTGAGTGTGTGTCTTTGCCTGCGTGTGTGTGTGTGTGTGTTTTTATCACCACAGAGCGCATCTGTCGTCGCTCCCAAGCACTAATCTTGAGGGAAGGGTGTAAGAGGCTTAGCGAGCTACTGAGCGTGGCTACTGCTGATTATTGTGTGCGAGGCACGCAAGGCAAAGGCGGTTTTGATAAGCCGGAGGTGTTTGAGTGATACAGGTAAACTGGTGACATTTTTTGCAGCCAAGAATGAAGACCTGCACCTTAACACACAGGGTTCAACCAAAACAAATCACCTGAGGGAGGTCGGGGGCAGGATAAACAGACAGTAGAAAGACTCATGCCTTATTTTTTTTATTTTTTTGCAGAAGGATTTCAGAATCTCAGTGTGTTTGCTTATGTTTAGGCTCATTACAGATATCGGAGTGATTGGCTTTTGGCTTGCTATGGCTTGTACAGTTCCACTTCAATTACAGCTGTGACAGAGAAAACTTTGCTATTGACGTAAGCAGAGATATGAGAGCCTTAAGGTTGTTGTTGTTGTAGCCCTCTCTCGCTCTCCTCGGCTGGTGGTGAAGCCTAAAGTCTAACCCACCGAGTGAATAGCACCGTGACACACAAACACACACATCGACACACTCAGGCTAAGTATGTTGGCAGTTTCATGCGAAGCAGCGAGGGTTAGGCGGAGGAGGGAAGGCAGCGGGACTTGTATGGCCTGTACTGGCGTCTCCCTTTCTCCCCACTGCCTCCCCTCAGGGCATGGCAGCCAGCACTCCCTCACTGATGAGCTCCCTCTCTCTCACACACACACACACACATACATACACACACACACACACACACACACACACACACACACACACACACACACACAAACACACACCAGACCCATCTCCTCACTTCCGTTCAGACATACCCACTAAACCCACACACACACACACACACGTGCAATTGTGCGACTGAGATGATTTAT
>OMNN01099110.1:0-11032 GCA_900302755.1 Chromis chromis | reverse complement strand
GTCGCTCTGAAGCTTTTGCACATTAACAGCGACTGGAGGAACTTAATCCTCCTCTGGAGCTCAGCAGATGATGTGGGAACAAAAGGAGATGAAACAGTTGAACAGGAGATGATCACCGCCCAGAGGAAGGAGAGGAAACCTGCACATGTCTGAGCTGCAGAGGGAATATACTGCAGTCCATCACTGCCATCTGCTGGTGAGACGTCATCAGATCAGAGCTCTGAGCAGCTGACTGAGGATCTAACAGGAGTTAAGCAGGAGGCTGTTAAAGTATCAACATGATCCTGGCTGTTAAATGGAACTGAACAGATCTGGAAAACCAAGAACACGTTCAGATGTTGGGCAAAAAGGCAAAACGAGGCCGAAGAGATGGGAGACTGTTCCACTGAGCAGAAAGCGTCTACATCAGGGGTGCCCAACCCTGGTCCTCGAGGGCCACCAATCCAGCATGTTGTAGATGTTCCCCTCTTCCAGCTCATCATCAAGCTCTGCAGAAGCCTGATAACGATCCTGATCATTTGAATCAGGTGTTAGAAGAGGGAGACATCTAAAACATGCTGGATTGGTGGCCCTCGAGGACCAGGGTTCCCCACCCCTGGTCTACATGGAGGTCCTCAGAGGAAAACCTCAGCATCTGAAGTCTGCAGAGCAACATCTGGATAAACCACGGCCATGTTGGAACCAAGAGCTGCTGGCAGTTACATATATCCATATATATCCATCCATCCATCCATCCATATATCCATCCATCCATCCATCCATCCATCCATCCATCCATCCATCCATCCATCCATCCATCCATCCATCCATCCATCCATCCATCCATCCATCCATCCATCCATCCATCCATCCATCCATCCATCCATCCATCCATCCATCCATCCATCCATCCATCCATCCATCCATCCATCCATCCATCCATCCATCCATCCATCCATCCATCCATCCATCCAACAACATATTTGTGCCCAAATGTGTTATAAATACTGGAAAAAGGGTGACTCGACATTGTTTTACTTTCCACTCTTGTCTCCTATCTGTTGTATGTATGTAAACATTGCCTGCAGTTCAGCCCATTTCAGCTGAAAAGTCCAGAATTTTTGTCATAGGATTGTTGATCACAGCTGAGTCACTAACACCTTCCCGGTTGCACAAAGGAGTGCAGAATTTTTAGTTAGTTTAGTGACAGACCCGTGCTTCACAGATATGTAGTTCAAAGACCATCAGAAAGCTGAAAATCCAACTTCCCTGTCTGTTTTTACAATTTTGCTGGCTCTGATAAATGGCGCCTTTTTAAATTTTTTTAAGATAACATGCCTTTTAAACCCGCCGGCGGGTTTTGGTGTTCAGATGGTTAAATTTTATTAGTAAGGCTGTTTACATTAAGACCAAACAAAGTTAAGTTTCACTTTCTGCCCAGTTTCCTCCTCATAAACGGCCAGATTCAGCTAGAAAACATATGGGCAAACTCTGATTTATGTGTTGGGTGAGACGGAGAGAGGCAGGCCTCAGCCAAAACATACATGAAGTAAGTATTTTCACAAACACTGCATCATGTAATGCGTGTCGACTCTTCCACCGGTCCTCCTACTGTTCTGGCCTCAAAGTACAAATTGTGCTACATTTACAGCGTTGCTTGAGTCAGAAAGTGCAATAGTGGCTGTCTGGTCTGAGACCTGACACTGTGAGGAAGCCCAGTCCTGAGACGTTTCTTTGAGGACGGCAGACGCACCAACCTTTAGATTCAATCTAAGCTCTCGCTGTTTGGTTTCGCATCGTCTCAGTTTATTGACATTGCTGTGCATGCCTTGCACAGCGTAATGTGCTACACACACACACACACACACACACACACACACACACACACACACACACACACACACACACACACGCACACACTGCTGTTTTTGTTGGACTGTGGAGTCTGAGACCTGCAGTGTGTCACTGCGACCGTGGGGAGAGAGACCAGGTGCATTGTGTCCCTCTATGTTTGTGTGGGAGAGAGGTAGAAAGAGAGACATATCCTTGACCTTGTGTTTATGTATATGTGTGTGTGTGTGTGTGTGTGTGTGTAATTTCCCATATTCCCAGTCCTGTCTCGGTCAGAGAGCACACTGAGGTCTCCCACACAGACCGGTCATTATTTAACTCACTTATTGGCCAGAGCTGGAGAAAATAAGACCAGCATTAATTTACCATCTCGGCATTCTGTTTTATTTCACTCGTAGTTTCGTCATGGAGGCACACTCACAGAGGCCTGTGCAGGGCGAAGGGTCCTGCAGGGCATTAGTCAGAGTGTGTTTTTATTGCGTTGATGATGATGGAGATGGGACAGGAATGCAGTATTGGTGATATAAGCTGGATTTGACGTCCACGCGGAGCATTTAGTCTGCTCCACTTAAACGAAGCCTCAACCTTTGCAGGGGAAAGCTGCCTCACTCACATAAACCACACATGACCACATTTACAAGCCACTTCAAAATGGTTCACATTCTCAGTGAATTAGACGTTGCGCTGTTTTACTACTACTTGCAAGTAGTTGTTTTTTAAACAATCCGTTTTTTTTCTTCGTCTTTTCGGTTAAAGAATGGCCCCCAGCATAGAGATTATTGTCGTGAGGGCATGTACTGCAAGTGAAAGTATGTTTTAGAAACCGCACGTACACAAATTCCACATGAATACATTCACAAGCTGTGATTAAAAAACACAACCCCTGTCCAAAAATGTACTTTCGTTTTTCAGACTTGGGTGAAGAGAGTAATGAGTGTGAGCATGTTGTGTAGCGCTGCAGTGAGTTAAATGACAGGGTGGCAGCGCGGGATGACGGCAGGCAGCTTGATAAATGGGTTGTTAATGAGAGGAGAGCAGGACTAACGCTGGGGAACAAACCTCTAATGCCAGACTCACATGAGAGAACGGAGTTTGGGAACATGGGAACTACAGCACAACACAGGAGCGTAGCACGGTTTGGTGGAACGTCATGGATCTGCCATAAATTAACCTATTAATTTGGGCTAAACACACAAAATGTTGGTGCTTTTACTGCTTTCCTGAAGTATAAAGATAGGATGAATCTTTATAAAAGCATTTATTGTTAACAGAGGAGACACTGCAGGTGAGTAGGGTAAAATTTTTAAGGAACAGATGCTAACATGAAACTTTCCGAGTCAATTACTCACATTACGACAAAGTATTTTTTGTATTATTAAGTTTTCTGAAATTTTATAATTAAATATGCAAATGAGGTATTATCTATCTAAATAGGCCTTAATTTGCCATCATTTCCAGAACAGAAACCTAAACATCGGATAAAGCCAGCTTCAAAATTCTTGTTTCATTTTTTAACGTATTAGAGTCAAAGGTTTTTATACAGGGAATTTTAAATATCTGTTTTTATCATCCCATAGATCAGAAAACACTGTCAACATCCAGAAAAAAATCCATATTCGCCATGTTTTTACAAATAAAACGTTATATAAATCAGGCTGTAACTGATATATGAACAAATCGCTTAGTAAAAACCTTCAGAATACAGATAGGAGTATGAGCTAAATATACTGTAAAATTCCATGTTTTTATTAGAAACAACTATTTTGACTAAGCGATATCACCATGAAACTTCCCCAGTTGACTACTTGCATTAAGACAATTATATTTTGTAATAAAATTTCTGAAAATGCATGTTTGAATATGCAAATGGAGTACTGTCTCATTAAGTATATGCTATTATGTCCATTAGATGAAGAGTAATAAACTCCTTAATGTATAGTTTGGATGTTTTCTTTACACTATTCTGGAAGAAGACATGGTATGGAAGCAAATTAGACCAAAATTGACCAGTGTATGAAAAAAGCTATGTCCTTGCCTTTAGTGTCTCAGCTTAAATAAAAAATCACAAATGAAGAGATACAGATAAGTAGATGCAAGTCTATTTTTAGCCCCTGCAGAATACTAATGTAAAGTGTACAGTAATATAGCAGTTAAAAGTCCCTAATATGTGTTGGGTTTCAACCTAATGTGCCAACTGTACTGTAATTTAAAGCTCATGTATTTTCAGTGTAGCCATTTTTAAACCTCATGTGCTTCACAACAATTCAGATGGAATTACTTCCTCTTTCTTCCTGCTGTTTGCAGGAATTGTGGGTGTGACATAGTTAAAGCCTACTGATGTGTTCACTTCATATTTGTATTTGCACTTCATTTATACAGAGGAGGAGACATTGGTTCAGTTAGTTTATCCAGAAGACAGAGTTTATTCCCAGACTTCAGGAGATCTGGACACTGTGTTCAAAGATGGCACTTGATTCATTGCTAAGAAAGTTGCTCAGTGGTGCATATGTAAAAAAAAAAATGTCTGTGGGCTACTGCTTCTATGATCCATACACTGTGTACATTAGCTTCCTTCTCCCGTAGAGCTGGATCAGAGCATGCGCTTCTGATTTGCTGTTGGCCGTGCACACATGAATGGGATGAAATAAAATAATCAATCTCCTAGACTTTCCAAATGCCATTGGACTGAAGGGATCAATTTGTGATTATCAAAGAAGTCTCTGATGCTCAGGAAAAATGCATTCATCCTTCTGCAACTGCTTCTTTTTCCAGTGATTGTGTATGGAAAAATGCTTTTGGGGCCAGTGTGCATCACGTGATAAATGTAGCTGTAGGTTTGGCCACAGTGCCAGAATTTCTGCACAGTTTCCGGGGGTTTGAGTTTGCATTTTATCATAAAGGCAAAGAGGGATAATAAATATTTTGGCCACATTTGGTAATATTAAAAAGTTAAGTGCCTTAACAGTCTCTGTCTTTATAAGCTCTCTTTTTTCGCTCCCTATAGACGAAGGATTGTATTAAATGTTGTTTGAAACTACGGGTTAGGGAGCTGCACTTGGAAACTGGCCTACCTGTTTTGGGTCCCTGTTCTCACATGACGCATACAGAAAAATGCTTTCATGGTTCGGGGTTGGAGGCAAGAGACTAAGTGTCTCGTCTTGGTCTCAGACTGAAAAAATGAACAGACCCCATATTAAAGGATAAAAACTGTTTTAACATGGTGAGAAGCTGGCTGGGACTCGAGGCTACTAACCACGTTTTGATAGAAGTTCTTTTTCTTGAAGTCAGTTTACAGTATTAAAAGATCTGTTGTTGGAATAGATTGACCTGTGTTGTGTGTTTTTTTTTAATTTTTTTTGTTTAAATTTCAAATCAGATTTCATAATAATCAAACTCAAGAGGTCTAACCACCACACAGCTAAGACATGCTTTTTTTAACCACAGTTTGTCAGCACTTTTCTCATTATTCCTTGTTCCATTCTATTACAAGAGTAGATAAATATGTTTCTGTTATTCTGACCTACCTGTATTCTCATGTGTCTCTTATTGAGTGGAACCGCAGAGGCCCTTGGTTGCCTTCACAGCACACCGCTTCACCCCATCGTCTCACTTTTCCAGCTCCCCCAATAAATAGCATGAAAAAGACCTTTTGGCGACGGTTTTCTGGACCCGGTTCTTCTCACTGTATAATGCGAAGTCGTAAAATGTAGAGCTGTGATATGTTTTGTGTTTTTCATTCTTTGCAATGGAAAATAGTACAGTCCCAAGATGCCGCCTCGACGGTCTTAATAGCTTCCATATCTGTGTTTTATGGGGGTTGCTCAGTGTGGCACAGAAGAACACAGATGTTGAACAGAGAACAGGGGAAGTCTGTGGGAGGACGGGACGCTCGTCTGTATGTTTTCATGGTGTTTGTGGCGGTGGCGCTGACAGGGGTGTCATCTGTCCTCCCGCCCTTTCCGAGGCCTCCTGACTGTCGGTCACAAACGTGTTCGTTGTCCAACAGAAGCCCCATAAAAAAAAACACGCGCGACCGCTATCTGTCAGCAAAAATGTCTATTAAAGCAAATCCAAATTGTTAGTCTGCGGCAGAAATCTTCCGTATAGGAAAATACAGGATTGGACTGCAGAAATGGGAGTTCTGTGTCCGATCGATCATTTCTTGGAAGGAATTCATGGAAAGACAGAGTGGAGCAATAGAAAAAGGCAAAACTAAAACATGGGTGGACTGAGGTTCATTTTTGAAAAAAGTCAAGAGAAAGCCCCATTAATATTACAGCCCATTACTAAAGTACAGGTTAAGGTTCTAGAGTTAGTAAGAAAACACATTTATATTTTATTAAAGTATAAACATTTGAATGTAATCCTGTTTCATACTTTTTTTAAATGTCACATCAAGCACTACATAGATCAACAGTGGCGTTTTACCTGCCTTCCGACGCCTCCAGTGACAGATTAAAGGAGCAGGACAAACTTGCATTGACGGACAGCTAAAGTAGGGGCAGAGCAAATGGAGGATATTTGTCCTCTCATTTTGTGGCCTGGACCTTGTATTTGCATGTCATTACTAACCCGGCTCTCCACAAAGTGTTCATTCATGCTTGCCGTCCCTCTCGGCTCTGCACTGTTACTTCCCTACACCACTACCTTCCTTTAAGCCCCAGCTCCCAAAACCGCCAGGCCCAGAGGCAATTAGCTTTTTAACTTATCCGCTTGTTTTCCATAGGAATGGATTATGAGAATTTCCTGCCTTAAATCTACGGAGGCACATTATTAAATTGGATTTTTGAAAATCTAGGAGATATTTCAAATGTGCAAAAAGCAGACCAGACTGGACAGGGCTGATATTCAAAACACTTGTGTACAACATCGACAGATGACAGATTAAGTCGTCCTGTTTTTTGTCTAATTGCTTTTCCATCAGTCCCTAGAAGGCCCCCTGAACCATGCGCCCACCCATCCATCTTTATATCAACTCTCCTTCAGTTTCTTCCTCTAAGTTTGTGTCCTTCGTTGACTCCCATCACTCCCTCTCCCAGCTGATGGTGTACGTAACAGCTGTCATTAATGAGGCTAAATCTGGCAGCAGGCTGCCCTTTTCAGCAACTGCCTGCTGGCAGGGAGAGTAAAAGTAAGAGTATCTAGTTAGCATGTCAGATTTTAAGTGCTGAAAACAAGATGGCATAGAAATAGCAAACTCAATGAAACTCAACCCCCTTCATACAAATACAAAAAACACTCAACACACACATGCATATCAAGTGGTGGGGAGCACTTGTTGACTGAGTTTGTTTGTGGGTTGGTGAAAAGAGTGTAAAGTGTATATGTGTGTGTGTGTGTGTGTGTGTGCTCAGGCCTGCATGCTGACTTGCATGATGTGTGACCCACATTCCTCAGTGGTTGACTCATTCACACGCACTGCCATTTAGCAGAGTTAGGGTTAGGGCAGATGCAGTACTTCAGCACTTAATGATTCACACGAGTCAAACCAACATCTGAAGAGCTGTATAAGTATATTAAAATACAGAGATTGGCGTCTGTCCATAGTTGCATGCGCTGAGGGTGCACCCATGGGACGCCAGTGGCTCAGCACATGGGTTACAGGCACTGTGTTGGAGTCACAAGTTGTGACAAAATCCAATACATTCTAGTCATTATCTTAGTTTTTTTTTTCAGTGTATGATTGGTATGTCTGCATTTTATCATTGGTAAGGAGGCATGTGGTTGTTCAGCATGATGTCAGTGAGTAATTGCTGAGTGATGAGAGATGAAAAGTGAACTTGTATAGTTTTAGATAAAGAGTACATTTTTTAATATATTCATAATGTAACATATTCATATGTTTGTTTTATAGTAAACATATTATTACAGTTGAAATCTAATCTCTAAAGTCCCATTCTGGTCAGTGATTGAACCACTAAAATTAAATCTTTGCATTAGGGCTGGACCCGAATATCCGAATATCTGAACATTCGGTCGTTGTGGTGGTATCCAGATAATAATTTTGAGATCCGAATACTCTTGCGCACCGCTCCTGGCCAGCGGCACACGGTTTGGGAGGCGGAAAAAGGAGCCAACAGAAAGGTATGGCCACAAAAAAAAACCAGCAGGAGATATCCATGCTAATGCTGTCGGACTCCTACACTGAAAAAAATTTGGAGTGCCATTTACTTAAAAAAAGCTAGGTAACAATTTCCACACAGAAATTCTTTGTAATCTTTACTTAAGAAATACTCAAGTAAAGTTTACTTGCCAGCAAGAATCATTTTTTACCAAAAATACTCAAGTAAACATTACTGGAGATTTTCTTTCTTTGAGACAAAATGTACTTACTCTTTGATAGTAAATTTTACTCAAAACTACCTTTGTATCTACTTACAAAACCCGTATAAAAATGCTTGATTTTCAGGATTATTTAACTAGTTTTTCTTTACTTTATTTGGAGCAATATTTAAGTAATATTTACATAATATTTAAGCTACCATCTACACCACTATTGTAATATGAATGACGAACACACTTTCAAACAAGAGCACCTTTATTACATTTTCCAGCAGTGATTAGTCTGATTAGCATTACCAGACAAAACATTATAAATCAGTGCAGTTTTTTTTCTCATTCACAATAATGTAAACAATTACAGGTGAAAGACCCAACAAAATGTCCTGAAGTGTAACTTTTAAGCACAACAGCAAAATCTTTCAACAAGTTACATTCACAAGCGTCATGTACTGCTTCCACACACCAGAGAACAGCTATATGCTAGAACGGCATATGTACACTGTGGAAACACTCACAGTAGAAGTTTATTTCGCAAAGACTACCTTGGGCGACATTTTCAGAACATCCAGCTTCTGAAACACTTCAAATGTGTATTTCAGTTTCAGTGCGTAACTCAAGTTCATGGCGTAGATCAAGTCCATGAGCAGAAGGCAAGCCTTTGCCACGGTTTTGCAGTCATCCAGAACCTCTTTTCCCTTGACGATGACTGACACATGGGCAGGATTGTGGCCTTCCTGTGCTTCATTCCCACTGATGACGAGGATCTGGAGGACATGATGAGCAGAGTCTTCTTCACCTAGATGTAAATACATTAGTACACAAAGAACAGAGGTTATATTATTAGGTTGGAGAAGAGACAAATTTACTATGGTGAGGATAATCATCAGAAAATCCCAAATTTTCAAAATGTACCTGGCATTCTTTGATCAGCTCCTCTCCCGACTCTCCAAGGAACTCCACTAGGCAACGTATGATGAGATCTCTTCTGCCTTCAACATGTTGCTATGAAACAGAGAAGCAAAGTTATTGCAGAGAACATGTATATGCAAACAGATACACAAAGTTTGCTATGCCATGGGCAATGTAATTAAATTCTATTCATTTATTTATTTTTTTTAATTTTCACCATCAGATTATCAGAAAACACCTCACATTTACTGTTATTTTTAATCCATATTTTTGTGTCTTTAAGTTCGATGTATTCTCACAATAGGACATGGGCGAAAATTAAAACAGCATGTCAACAAATGTTTCTAAGCGGATATTACAGATATTTGCCACAAATCATTTTATAAACTTGAGTCTACTGCATGAAACAGAGGTCAAATAGTATGCTATTAAATCCTTAAAAGGTTCATTGTATTAGCTGCTAAACAAGCAGGGCATTTTGGCAAGCAGAAATGTATATATCATTAATGAAGCCTTACAAGTGTACTAAAAAGACAAATCTTGTCCACGAAAAGTAGCCGCGCCAAGTTTGCAGTTGATAGCTAGCTAGCTAGCTGGCAGGCTAAACGGTCAGCTAATGCTAACCTTAAGTATTCGTTATTCCAACACTGACTTGAACGGATGAGCAAAGGTTACGTACAAAATTAAGCATATAACCTACCCATGTGGCTCCATATCCATTAACTTTCTTGTCAAATGACCGTCCGCACCGCCTTCCTTTGTCCTCCGGTGAAAACCTGATGCACTCGAACTTTGCCTGCCTGGGCATGTCTGAGAGGAAAAGCGCAAACGATCTTCTGACGCATGCGCTGAGTGGCCACAAGGTGGCGAGGTTCACAGCTATTACCCAAGTACATTTTACTTTCTGGTATCAGGTTGTAAAATCAATACATTAGTTAAGTAAATATTACTTGGTGTGAATGATCAAATTTACATATAAAAGTGAGGATACAAAGTTACAGACAATCATCAAGTAAGACATTAAATAAAGGGTGACATTTTAAAGTAAAAGAAGTGAAATGATAAATCCTTGTAAAATTTAAATGAATATCCGAGGTAATAATTACAGGGCCAAAAAATCATTTTTTTCAGTGTACATTTTGGTATCATGACGTAAGGAGTAGTTCTTAGTTTGTAATTTAGCTTTAGATCTTTAGATTTAGAATTTTTGGTTAATTTTTAAGGAGACAATAATTGATGACTGTTATCCTGACAGAACCTGAGGAATCACATAGCTGCATGTCAGTTTTTGTGTTCTTGTGGTCAGGCCCTGAGAGGTGAGATGTAACTCTCTGTGTCTAATTTCCTTCTTTTCTCCTCTCCTCTCAGAAATCAACAGCAGATTTCATCTTACTCCATCACAATAACTTTCAGGTCACTGTGAGTGACCTGCTCTCCTCCGCCTCCTCAGTCTGAGGTGCAGGATCTGCTGGGCTATAGCACTTACGGAGTCATTGCCCAGTACAGGAAGTGCAATGAAATGGTGGCATTAAAAATCTTCAAAAGCCAAGGCTGCATTAAAGAGTCAAAGAAAGCAAACAGCAGTAATTTTTTTTTTTTCATTTGTTGTTATTCAGAAACATACTGCATTTACATCAAATCTAACATTTCATACAATCCCTATGAAGAAATCCTTAAATTCACCAAAGTGCTTAGCATGGACAACTTTAACATAATCACATATAATGACTCCTTCAGTTACAAGGTGTTCCAATCACTTATGTGGCTACAGGTGGACTGTATACAAATGGACTATGTGGCTCGGCATCCGCTGAGGGGCCATCCCCACCTGTTCCCACAAAGTTGGGAGCATGAAATTGTCCAAAATGTCTTGGTCTGCTGAAGCATTAAGAGTTCCTTTCACTGGAACTAAGGGGCCAAGCCCAACCCCTGAAAAACAAGCCCACACCATAATCCCCCCTCCACCAAACTTTACACTTGGCACAATGCAGTCAGGCAAGTACCGTTCTCC
>OMNN01099108.1:6057-16459 GCA_900302755.1 Chromis chromis | reverse complement strand
CTCAGCCCTCCAGCGCTCTCCCTCCCGTGGGACTAGTGGGCAAAGGGAAGCAGAGATGTGTGCAGGATAAAGGATGGAGAGGAAAAATAATACGCGTTGTGAGTTTGTGCACGTGCTTACGCCTTTTTTTTTTTAAGGGTGAATAGTAATAATTAAAAAAAACATCACACTTTCCTTTTTTTTTTAAAGTGCATGCAGAGAGGAGGAGGAGGAGGCAGCTGAAGAGGAGGAGATGCTCAACTTGATCCGAGCTTGTAAGTCACAAGTCCATTCAGAAACCAGTGGATTTTGCTTCATTCTCTCATTTAAGATCTATTTTTTTTATCCCCCCTCCAGAGTAAAATTCAACAGGGAGGTAAATCTGCTTGTAGCATTTTGAATTTTAAAAGAAACCATTTATGAGTGCTAAAAATAAATAAATAAATGTAACTTTGTTCAGTAATATTCCAGTGTATTGGAACCTTTGGATTCTGTCTGTACACTGTTGGGATATACACTCACAGGTACACATGGCTGCACTGCTTGTTAATGGGGTGGACAAAATATTAGGGACATTTTTAAATGAATAATAAACAGAAAATTAAAAAAAAAAACACGTTATGACAAAGCTGTTGTATTAGATTTCACAACTGCACTGTCTGGCGAGTGTTTGCATCTTACTGAGTCAGTGTGTGATTGGCTGCAATGTTTCCCTAGATGACGCACACCTGAGTCTGTTTGATTCCTCTGTTTCTGACTGATGATGATGCTTAAAAAAAGACATCCTACAGTGTATTATTTTCATTCAAGATCAGATAATTTCTCCCAAAATGACCCAGAATAAAAGCAACTGAACGGATAAAAGTTCTCTCATATTTGATCCCTTGTTTTTGACGTCTCCCCATCACATGCTTGAGAACTTCCTCTGTTGCATTTGGACTTTAAATCATTGCTAACAAAGAAGGAAGTACCTCCGGAGCAAACGTCAGGAGACAGAATGCAGAATTAAAGGGGAGAAAAAACTAAACTCAGTCAATCACCACGTACAGCATCATTTACTGCCTCTCAAGTTCTGCTGCTCCCTGTGCAAATATAGATGCAGGCTCTCAGAGAAGCAAACAAGAAATCCAGATGCGCAATAAAGATGAATTTGTCAGCAGACAGCAGACTCCAGACGGACGTTAAGGGGAAGGAAAGCTGGTGTTCGGAGTACTTTGCATGGCAGACATCCAAGAAGATAAGTGAAAAACTACCACACACTTCATATGATGTGTAGGTCGAGACAAGCACAATCATCTTTTACTTTTATTCAAGCTCTGCTGCCATTTGTTGCACCTGTTACACATTTTTAAAGCTGTGGGGTTTCTGACTATTAGAAAACATCTATCAGTTCAACTTTAAAGTGCTTTAATAGTATATTAATCTAGATTTATGGGTCAGTCGTGCTGCTCTTATTGACATATGGTCTGTTGACACAACTGCACGAGAGAACTTGATGGATCGTCTGAAGTTTCTGGTCTCTCCTCCCATCATGCATCTCTGTGCCCAGTGGCAGGACCAGCGTCGGGTCAGGAGGGCACGGTTCCAGAGGAGGAGCAGCGGCCAGTAAGTGTGGGGACTAGCTGCGCCTAACGAGGTGATTAAAACGATAAGGGGAAGCATGGATGACTAGCCGTGGCCCGCAGCCACTGCCATGCTTACTGCCACCACACACACACACACACACACACACACACACACACTGTGAATGAGAGAGAAGCACTACCACGGTGCCAGAAGGACGATATCAGTGAAAACTCAGTGCTTGTGTGTATGAGAGAGAGGGAATGTATGTGTGTGTACGCATGTGTGTGTGTGTGTGTGTGTGTGTGTGTGTGTGTGTGTGTGTGTGTGTGTGTGTGTGATGACGGACAGCTCGCCTTGGGCTCCGGCCGGGTCCGTGGAGTGTGTGTGTGACACAGAGAGACTCACAGCGGGGAGTATCGGAGACATGTCAGGACCAGGAGACAGAGGCCTCCTGACAGCTGGAGCCCACGGACACACACACACACTCACACACACACACGGAGCACCACCCTAATTGCTCCACAGACGGAGTAGTGGTGATAGTCTGTGCTTGGTGGTCTGCGTCGCCCGGACCCCTCCTCAGTCTGCAAGGCCCTTGGCCAAAGACATGAAGGACCCCTCCAAGGCTGTTTTGTTGGTGCCTGCTGCAATTACATCCCACAGCTGATGTACCGACTCTGGAGACAGGCAGGGAAAACTGCAGGGTGGTGGAGTCACCAGAGAACAGTTAATGGATGATGTTTGGCTTAGTCACGGCGTTGCTGGTGAAAGTGTTTACTCTTGGCTGAGTGGATCTGTGTGCACTGAATCTTACATGAAGTCATACTTATGTTTCAGACACAATATGAAGCAAGGGATTTTGTATTGTCATGTGATACAGTTAAAATGGGGTTTCAGGACACACAATAACACTACAGACAAATAAAGACCTCCTGCATCTGAGCTTTCATGTTTCAAAGAAAACAAATCACTGCTGTAGACCAAGAAAAACGTATGCAAACTGCCACAAACCATATTTATTCCAAAACAGTACCCTAATAACTAAGCAGCATTAGTGACCTCACTTAAAGGACCAGTGTGTAGGATTCAGGGGAATCTATTAATACTCATTTGTCTCCTGAGAATGACCCGTTGGTATCTCCATAGTACGCAGGTTCTCTTCCATGAATCTGCAGTGTTGTGACATGTTACTATAGTTAAACTGAACACTGACCCTGGAGAGGACCCTTGATGTTTTTGCATAGAAGTACACCCACTGTCGGTTCCGCTACACACACAGAAAGGGATGGGTGTTTTAGTTGGGTACAATCTGCAGCTCTACCTTAAGATACAACCACATCCTACACACTGCTCCTTTAAGTACGTCTCCAAACATGGATTGAACCTTATGTAATCTATTACATTTGTTTTCTTACCAACTCTATTTCCTAAGGATTGCATTCTTTATTACTGAATTGTTTTCCCAGTTATGAGTCACCGTGGATGTGGGTGTACAAATCAACCAGGGTTCACAATCAAACCATAGACATATATATGTAGACGCTGCATTGACTGTGGAGGGACGTGCCTATAGCGCCGCCATCTTGGTACAGGGCTAGCAGAGGAGGGAGTGCATGGACATCTATGGAGGTAAGAGGTACTCCACAATCTGAGAGGAGAATTATTCACTGAGTTTTTGACCGAATTCCAAACAGTTTGATTTGTTAAAAACGTCGTTGCGTAGCTATGACAAGATGCTTGGATGTCCTTTTGTTCTATTCATGTCTGCCTGTCTGTCCTCCATGTCTGACGTTTGTAACAAACAACCCTCGTGAATATACGTTGACAACTGATGGATTTATGATCACTTTTATAGAGCAAACATGTCATTCCTCTATAGACGTAATGCATTGGAGGAGGAGTGGCACTGTACCAAGATGGCCGCCGCATAGGCACATCGCTCCAATCCACAGCAGCAGTCAGAGTGGCGTCTACGTATATATGTCTCTGAATCAAACTGTTGCATGTGGTTAAGCAGGTGACGATGCAAGTGGTCTGGCCAAGGTTAGGGTAAGATTTTAGTTAAATAGGATTAAAGCAGCATCTCCTGTCTGTTCTAAGCCCCTCCCACCAGACAGCACATGATTCAAATCACAAAAATAGCCAAGCAAAAAGTCAACATTCATACTTTCCCCTGTGGAAAGTCGACTGTCTACCCCATTACACCATCACATCCCACTCTCACTGTGAACTGCCATTTATACGATGTCACCTACTCTGTGTAATAAGCCCTGTGATTGGCTAAAATCCTCCAAGCTAGATTTTCTAAAGCCTGAAAATGGAGCCAGGAGTCTAGTTTCCTCTCAGAAAACTGGAATCACAATATGCTTACATACATGTTTGGCCAGTGATGCTAAAATACTGCCTACTCCAGCTTTAAACCAGCCCACAGTCTATCTTTAACTATGTGTTGTAATAAACTAAACATACTCCTACAACGTTAAATAATGCTGTAGACATTGCACAGAGAGACTGCACGATGCATTGCCTGTGAATATGTTATCATTAGAAATGTATTTGCAACTTCCCAAATATGCAAATGAGCATTTCTTCATTGAGCTCTCAGAAATGTAATCAGGTCACAATTATGTTTCCTTCTAAATGTATTCATTGTTGCAAACTAACTGTAAGTAAAGATCGTTTTCAGACCACAAGATGGGAACAGACAGAGCACAAAGAAAGAAAACCGTGAAAAGGCACATTGGGAAGATGCACCCACGCAATTTGTGACAAAAGTTTGCTCGTTTAAGAATTTATTGAGCTGAGCTGAACTCACTGAAACACCATGAGACACATGGTTGGTGTGTGTGTGTGTTACTAGCTAGCTAATGGCTAGTGGGGACAAATATACGGTGGCCCAGAAGGGTCAACGCAACCGCAAAAGCCATAACGCAAATGCAAAGGCCACAACGGAAGTTAACCCACGACGGAAGTGCGCAGCGGTTGGAAGAACAGGCTTTGTTTCCGGGGGACAATATTTTCTGACGGACTATTTTGATTACGGGAGAGTTTAATGAGAAGTAAGTGAGTAAAACCGTACATAATGACTTTAATCACAATCATCCAGCAGCAGCGTTTTACTGACGTCTCATTAAACTCTCCAGTAATCAAAACAGTCCGTCAGAAAATACTGTCCCCCGGAAACGAAGCCTGTTCTTCCGACTGCTGCACACTTCTGCTGTGGGTTAACTTCCGTTGTGGCCTTTGCTGTTGTGTTGTGGCTTTTGGGTTGTGTTATGGCTTTTGCTGTTGCGTTGTGGCTTTTGCTGTTGCATTGACCCTTCAGGGCCACTGTACAAATAAGGTCACACACAAATGATACAACATGAAATACAACATACTATTTACACGGCTTACCACGCTTAAGATGGTCGCATTACCACTTCAGCCTCCAACGTTGCTTCATTCCAGTTGTTAAAAGCTCTCCAAGTGAACACATCCAAGTTTTTCCACCTAAAAAAAATGGAAAATAGGCTTTCATTTATTAGTTTTAGAGTGAAATATTCCTTTTTTTAAATCAGCATCTGAGCACAAGTATAGTGTGGGTTGAAATGTCTTCTTACTGTGGTTTCCACAATCATTGCGAACCAGCAGACACACAGGAAGAAAGCAGTTCAGTGATTTATGGTTATGATTATTCTTTGCAGGGCTTATATCACCAGCTGAGGCCTAATACTGAGTTTCTGAGGAAATAGGATGCAAATTTGAAACCTGAAAGGATCAAATTGTTTTCCAGACTGAGGCAAAAAAAAACCTGTACGAGACTTTAAAGGTCATAAAAACAATCCTTTCGTGTGTAGGTGGACCTCATTTTAAAGAAGCTGTCACCGAGTGATGTCACTCTGATGAGACGTCTGTAATGGAGTTATTTCTCTAATCAGTCAGAGCTCAGTGGACCCCGCAGCTGTCTGAGCTGCTTGTTACAACAAAAAACACCTTGAACTCGTGTGACACACTCCCACCTGTCACCCATCAGACGCCGCTCACACCGACATACACACAGTTTTGAACATTCCCAGGGAGCAGTGGGATGGAGCTGTGAAATGGGAAGGATTAGTCACTTTGTCAGGAGATGTATGAGGCTCCTCTCAGGTGGACGGCGAGCCACAGGGGGCATCTGTGAGAGGGAGAGGGGAGAGAGAAGAAGAAATTAGAGGCCAGAAAGCGAAGACGGAGAAGAGCAGGAGACAAATGAAAGTGTGCAAAAAATGAAGACGAAGTGGGAGAGAACGCAGTTTGTACGACACAAAAAAAAGGAAATGGAGGAAGGACTGATCATTTAGCCTCCGAAACTCCGAATTTGACAACTCTTCTTGCATTTGCATCACTTACATCACTCAGACACACACACAGGGAAACACTCTGGGCAGTGTGTGACCGCCAACTTGTCCATGTGTTGTGTTCCGTCTTTTCTTCTGCAGTAGTGAAATAGGCAGTAGTCTGGACCGTGGCCTCGTGTGTGTGTGTGTGTGTGTGTGTGTGTGTGTGTGTGTGTGTGTGTGTGTGTGTGTCTGTGGTAGATGGGGAGGGGAAGGGGTTGTCAGTTCAGGCCTGAACAGGAGGTGTGGGATCCAGAAAGCTGGGGGTCCCATGTGAGAATGTGGCCATCGTCAGCGCTGCCGTGGCAGGCCTCGGCACCATCTGTGCTCCCAGCAGGACGCCCAGCGCGTTCTCCGCCACCCAGACACATATGGACACACAAAGGTGCTCACTTTCCCCTCTCGATGTGTGTCTCTCTCTCTCTCTCTCTCGTGGACATGCAGTCACACATACAGGCTTCGCTCGCTGGGAGCAGAGAGAGGAACACACTTGGGACTGAGCAGTGAGAGATGGGAGGACGGATGACGAGCTTGTTGATTGTGCAACGAGCAGGATGATAGCGTCTCGGTGATGATGCTGATCTAAGTGTGATGACTTCAGAGGCAGTATTAGTCAGCAAACGGCCCAGCTGTGCTCCCAAACTCTCTCAAGATCACATCTTTTATTTTGACTGTAAGGACACCAATTGGTATTCTTTGGCTTCATTATGGATTACAAGTCGTTGTGAATTCTTACATTCTTGAGCTGTGATTCGTGGCTAAATGAGTTGTGGATCCACTTCAGACCTCAAAAGAGGAATTTTGTGAATTACATTAACTTGCTTTCTCTCTGAGACTTAGATGAGAGGGTTGATACCATCTAAACAGCACTAAATAATAATGGTAATTGGTCTGTACTTAGTGGTACTCAACGCGCTTTACAATGTGTTTCATTCACACATTCACCCACCAATGGCGACTGACTAACATGCAAGGTGTCTGCCTGCCTTTAGGAGCAACTTGGGGTTCAGTGTCTTGCCCATGGACACTTCGGCATGCGGAGGGGCCGGGGATCGAAAATCAGACTAAGCAGGACAAGATAAGATGGAGATAAGACAAATGTCCACTTCAACTAGTCATTCTTGGTAACACAGTAGACCATGTGAAATGTGGCTGAATCCTACATTTTAGACCATACAGAATCTGGTTTTTGGACTTCTGAATCACTAAGAAGCTTATTTCTGCCTTATTTGGGACTTCGGATCAAAATTACAGAACTGTGGTTAACCTACATAAAGCTATAGTAGTGCAGTAGGTCTTAGGGTTAAATAGAAATACGTGTTGTAGATGTACATGTATCACTATTAATAAAATGTTGTTTCATATCATTGCAGATGCCGTATTCCCTGTTACTTTTTCACTGTTTTGGGCTAGAAATGGCAGAAAGAAGCTCCAAAGAGATCTTAGAGTTGTATTTTTGGATTCCTCATACCTGAGAACCTACTTTTTAACACCAAGATCAACTAAATCGGTTACTGTAGTGAGAATCTGTGGTAAAATAGGCAATTTATACGCAAAAAATGAAATCTAGAATTTCAGGTGGCCAGCGTATTTTTTCGTAACCCCTAAGGAGCATTTGTGCCACGTTTGATGCTTGTATCACATTTTGAAAGATAGTTTCACTGATCTGCTGCACTGAAATATCATGTATGTTAGCTGTACACTGGCTAGCAACAACACATGAACCATGCATGTGGGACTAGTTTTATTTGCCCCGTTATTTCCCAACAGTCACTTCTTTTACTCTGTAGTACATTCATAAAGCCCTGTGTCAATTTGCATGAACTGTTGTCTCATTTTTACAAGTTTCTTAACGGTTGTTGTCTCAACTTAATTCCATCTAGTTTCATTTAATCAGGTTATCAAAACAAGGAAGAGAAACAAAAACAAAGTAAGTTAATGACTGCTCAGAAAAACATAAAACCCATAGGATCTATACGTGGCATGTATTAGATGTAAATACTTCATTTAAAAAATAACAATATGGTCACATATGCGACGTCAAGATGGCAGCATCCGGTGTGTCGGATGCAGAGCAACAATTTAAATGGAACCTTCACCAGAGGATAATACATCAGAGAGAGAATCAGCCACAGATGAGGATGTTTGCACGTCTGGAATCCAAAGCCCCGACAAATGTGAACATCACTGCTGATAGCTGAACACCTGACTGAATATCTTCCACACACATATAGTCCGTATGTTTTTTATGTGTACATCGGTAAGTATTTTAAACAGTGAAAATCTGTTGTAATTTACAGGTTTTCCATACAAGTTGACACGAGTGTGCAGAGGTGGATATTACGGATCACTGGCTGTATATGAAGCTCTATTTTCTCGCTATCTGTTCACACTTTTCTGTTTCACTGCAGCATCACTAACTGATCTCATCACCAGTCATACAGCTGTGTGGTTCTGTCTTCCAGTTCAGTATAAATCTAGGCCGACACACACCGTTTGTATATGATTTTATTTTTCATTTTTCATAAACAGTAATTGACAAAACACAAAACACAAAAGAAACATTTTACAAACTACGACAACTACAGAAAATAAAAGACAACTTTTAGATCTGTATCACTTCACCAATATCTTCATTATCTCTCCCCACACCGCCACAAACTGGTCCTTTTTGTTATCATCTATGGCTAGAAGGTTTTCTATGTGAAGGTTGTGCATCATTTCATCGTTCCATTGTTGTAATGTTGGGGGTGTAGCTGCTTTCCAACTTTTTAAAATGAGTTTTTTCAAAACTATTGATGAAAACAAGATGATACACCCCCCTGGGTATCTTACAGCGGCGTTATTGGATACATCTTGGGAAATGCAAATCGATTTTCATTTCATTTATTTATCTATTTGAATTAGGACAATGCATATTCATCAACACGTCAGCATAAAGCAGCAATGTAAATATGCCGGAGTTAGCACAATAGCTAATTTTCATCCGTTGTCCTAAGGCAGGTATAGTAAACATTCGACAAGACGGATACGAAGGAGTACATAATTCACAAGACATTCCACATTACAAGTAGACCAGACAAGATACATATAGATTGATTAAAGCATAACTTTGTTTTAAGTATCATTGAGAGACATTTTTCAATTTCAAACCAATACATACACACTGTTCATAAGGCTAATACCTCAGCAACCCATTATTTGTGACACTAATCATGTCTTGGTTGAATTAGTGTCTTTCTCAAGCTTTTAAAACTACTTTGGATTATAGTCGACACAACATGTCCTCTTATAGCACGTCACATAGTAAAGTGAAGGACATACAAATTTTAAACAGACAACCCAACAAAGTTTGGGCATATAGTTCCTCCAACTTCTCTGATTTCTTTCTATCACCTGCACATCTGAACACCATTCTGGAGGCACACAATCATCAATTCAGTCTTTGGCTCCATCCTTCTCTGTCTCCATCCCACCCTCTTCTGCACAGACCTACATTTCCTGCCTCCCATACCTCTTCCTCCTGCCCGCTGACCCTCCTGTCTTGGCCCCCAGCCCCCCTCTGAAGCTGCACCTGCCTCATTTATGGTGTTGGTGAGCTTCTCCTCCACCACCCCACACCTCCATCTTCCTCATACCTAGCACCCCAGGCCCTCTGACCCCCTCTTTCTCTCTCTCTCCCTGCGGCCCCCCAGCTTCCCTCGAGCGGCCCCTGTCCCTCCATCTAGGGCCTCCAGCTGGCTGATGAGTTCATTAGGCCCAGAGCTCTGCCAAGGAGCATGGCGGTGTTTGGGCCAAAGCGGGAGGGCATCAGGGGGCCCCTGGTGGCCATTGGGCACCGGCCATGGTCATTGGAGTTGGGACAGAAAAGTCCCACAATGTCCCACATGTCGATATGCAGCCTCTGTCCATTCTTGGAAGCCGGAGACTGTTATTTTGTACATTAGCAATCTGGTTTGGGGCTTGTTTCTCCCTGAAACTTCAGCGGGAAGAGCACGAGGCGTTGTGGTTTGAAGGGGTCCACATAAACAATGAGGCAAACAGATTTCTAATAATCCCCACAGGTCGCAGTGACATCTGGCCCCACACTTGAGCGTTGGCTCAATTAATTCGGAAAACACAAAACAAAAAGCGCCAGGGGCAAAGATCTGGGGGACTTAACAGAGCGCTTTGTATGTGTGTATCAGTGTGTGTGTGTGTGCGTATTGATTGTGGCATTTGATCAAGTCAGCTGTGGTGTATGTGTGTGTGAATTTGGTTCAAATTAGTGGAGGTATACAGCTGCTTTACAGACACGGATATAATCTGGGGGGTTTTTTCCTTGTGAAATAACAACAAAAAGGCATGTTAACGTGGAAGTAGGAACTTTTAATCTCCCTCAGATTCGCTCCTGCGCTACTTTACCTGCAACACTGTGTCGTTCTCTCCACTCTCACCTTTTCCCTCCTCCGTCCTCTGCTTCCTTCTTCTCGGCGGCGGGTCACCTGGGGTCGGGGCCT
>OMNN01099102.1:12248-22990 GCA_900302755.1 Chromis chromis | reverse complement strand
CTCAGCACTCAATCATCATGTCTGGTTTTAAAAGAACAAGACTGCGATGAGTAAATTGCAAAGTCCAGGATTCAAAATGGCAGTCTACAAACCAATGGAAACATCATGGCTGCTCTGTTCATCTTTTATATACAGTCTATGGGCACATCTAAATTCTCATGGTGACAACGCTGGCATATTGATGTTTAAAATGTGTAATATTTACCATGCTCGCTATCTTTCTTTCTACATAGCATTAGACACAGAACTGCTGAGGCAGATTTTCACCTGATGATGAGGCTACATAAAAAAAAGTTCCTGCAATTTATCCACAGATGGGCATGAATTTCAGTCCACAGTCCACTAAAAACTACAAACGTCAGCCTCACGGTGGCGATAGAGGAGAAGTCTGGTATGCATGGATCTGATTCATCTGTGGGGGACTGTGCATGTCTGGAAAATTTCTTGCTAATCCTCTCAATAGATGTTGACATGTTCCCTGGAACTGTGCCGGTAGAGTGACTAAAAGCAAATCAGTTGTTTCTTTGTCTATGACTTAATTTTCCCCTATTTCTCATTTAAATATGCTGCCACATTTTTGGCGGTTGTCGCCAACAAACAGACAAACAGGCAGTCTTTGGTGGAGACAGAAACATAGGTGTAAATCTGTGGACATCTTTGAACAGGTGCCTGAGGAAGAAATGCTCACTAAAGCTTAAGCTACCATTTATAAGAAAAAATCTGATTAAAAATGAGTTTCACTTTGCTATTCTTAGTTATCAACCTCTATCCTTGCCCCCACGCTGGTTCCTCTTTGTTATAAACACAGAGCGACCACTTCAACGCCACCAGTGCTTTGTGACTGTTTAAGGTGCCTTGTTAAGCCTCTGCCTATCTGCTGTCCTCATTATACCCTCTCTATATGATAAGCCAAATAGGACTGCTGTGAGATATTGAAGGCCGTTTGACTGAAGGTTATTTTAATTTAAATGTCACTATTCCCTGTAGGTAGTAGACTTGTGGTTGAAATCTCCTCTTATAGCACTGACAAGACACAGGTAGACGGTTCTTATGCTACATATCACAAACGTTCAACACAAGTTTTAATATTTTGTTGTTAGTAACCAGCTGGGACCCATCAAGTGGAACACAATAGAGTTAACCAGTTTAGAATTTAATTTTGAAGGTAATCAATCTGCAAAAACAAGCTCTGGTTGGAAAACGTGAGCCTCTCTTCTGGTCTTCAGAGTGTCAGCTATACGTCCCCGTGCTGTGCAGTTTGATATGTAAATGCACCAAATGTGATTCAATTAATAATTCACAAGCATGTCATTAAGGTCAGCCGCCCCAGTGTTTTCAAGCCAGTTTTACACCTGGTAAGTAGTCATGGAGGAAGCTCGTGTTATTAAGCTCGATGTAGGAAATTAGAGCACTGGTCCCAGTAGGGTTGGAGTCTTGGAATATGATCAGGATCCTATGAGAAATTAGTTTGCAACCATCTGCCTGCACTTGTCTCAATATGTGCAGAAATGTGGAAAGGGAAATTCTTTCCATTCATGGCCAAAGAAATCTCAAACAATGGGAACTCGAAACTAAATAGCTGAACAGTATTGTTTCAAAGCAAATTAGCTGCACAGAGAACATAGTTTCAGGTCCATGTTGTTGTTCTGCAAGAAGCACTAGTAAGAAAAAACGCTCCTTATATGAGAGACTTAGGAGGAAGATGTCTTTTCTTTTAGGCCTCATCAAAACCACAACAGGAAGATTATGAGGAAAAGATTAAATGGTTTAGCTAACTAGATTATTTACAGGTCACTAGCTCTACCCTGCAAAACAAGATGCTTCTTGTTTTCAACATCTAAAGAGGATGCTGACTTCATGCCTGGAGCATTCAGCTTTATTCTACATCTTTTAGTATGAGGTCATGTATGCCGCTATCTTGGGCATATTTTTTTACATTTTGCGTTTTAATGCAAATGACCCTTAAAAATAATGATAACTGATGATGACTGATTAAACCTGATAGTCATATTTGTAATTTCAGTCAATGAGTACAAATGAGTAGCCTACTTCTGCTTCACTCTGTGAATTTTAAGGGTCAACCTTCCACCGTTAAAGCAATCATTTAGGAACAGAGAATTTGACAAGCATATCAACAGTAACTAAAGGTTGGGACACACCTGAAGATTGCAAAGAGTAAACGAACAACATAGACTATCTCCGTCAACTTGAACAGATTTTAGTCTTTGACCACCAGGAACTAGCTTCTTATGACTTAGTAAATACACTATACAACACACTGAACCACTGGACAGTAACAACCAACGAGAACAGCATTGACTGTATATAAAGATGGACAAACTCTCCATGATGCCACCCATAGATTTCCTGAACAATGGCATTGACGCATTGACACATTGACGCTCAGTGTGGTGGCTCAATGACGGCTATGGCTATGAAGGGTTCTGTGAGAGCACCCACCTGTCACTCAAAGTGGCCACCCTTAATTATGCATAATTTTAATCCTTAATGCAATTTAAACAAATGAGTTATATAATAAAATACTCTGTGCACAAGTATCAAGAATGGAGAAATTAGCTATAGAGACCAAAACAGTTTTTGTACCAGACTGTACACATGTTTAATTCAGCTGTGAAGTTTGTCATTTTAACATGGTGGTCTATGGGGATTGACTCTCTTTTGGAGCTGCCTCTGCAGGCCATTTGAGGAACTGCAGTTTTTGGAACTTCTGCATTGGCTTCATTTTCAGCCCAGGAAGATGCCGCTGAGAGAACATTCATTCATTCACAGGTATTCTTGTACTTAAAGTCACCCACAGGTCATGTTTAAATGCAGTGCAATTTGCTACGAAAAGGCCAAAACATGAGGAAAAAGCTCAGAGTTTGGGCTGAGATCCTGGATTGAAAGGTGTACAGGACAGTACACTGCAGAGGTAATAGAAGATGAGTCAACTTTGTAACAAAACTCATTTAATGTAAAGCTGTAGGTCTCCCTCGGCCGACACTAGTGACGTTTTTGTTCGCCAGTATCAGTCACACACATCAACTGGATCTGAAGACTTAAGGTCTATGGAAATCAAAAGGTTTGTGTTTTAACCAGCTCCCTCAGGAGAGCTACCGCCAACTGCTATAAATCTCCATGTGGAAACTAAAAGCACCATAAAAAGCACACCAGAATCCATTCAAGGTAATCCTTTCAATTGAGAACTGACCCACATCAGTCAAATATATTTGCCATCTGTGTCTGACTAAGGTTATGATATTCGGAGAGCTAAATTACAATTATGTGACGTTCTGTCCAAAATGTGCACTAATTATTAGTTTAATTCATGTTCTAATGATTGGGTATTCCTTCACAGTGTCACTAAGGGTCCAAAGTGTTTTATAGCAGCAGGCACCTCTGGAAACTTCTAATTAACAATCTAAGCCTTAACCATGAAATTATAATGAAAACCAATCTGCAGGAGAAATGCAATCAAAACTGAATTACAACCCCTTTTAAACCCAACACTTTTAAACACAGTTTCATTTGCAGAAAGTTTGCTACAGTGGATTATAATGGATTTGATTTAATATCTTTGTTTTGGATTTAGAGGATCAGTATTGGTTTGATCATAAGAGGATTAGCGTGAATTAGTTAATCTTTGTAGTAGAACCTTCTTTTGAGACACACGCCGAGAAATTCTATGAATTTCAATACTGTGCACAGGTTTGAAACCAAAGCAGCACACTGCACATGGTATTTCATTAACTGAACCAGCCTGATTTAAAGCATTTCTCATAAATTGCAGTGCTTCCCCCTCTTTGTTGTGATGCTTTGCTTCATCATCCGTGCTCTTGAGGCAGCCCTGCAACAAGGCAGCGTTGGCCTGAAATCCTTGAATAATATGCAAGGGCCCTCAGTGATATGATGCGACCTCGGGTCAGTTTATAATTAAACCCCAACAGAAGCTGCCCTCCATTCTGCTGTGTTTTAAAGGTCGTACATATGATGGGGGAAAAAATTGAAAAAAGAGAGGGATGGTGGAGGAAAAACGGCAACATCCCGCTGAGCAGGCCGGCACAGCCTGTGACCTCCTTCTCCCCAGTGCATATTTACCACAAATTAAGATCTTTCAGAGGAACGTACAGTATGGCAGTGAATGCTCAGGGAAATGGGAGTTCTGTGAGGGAATATGAAGCGGTCCTTATCTCAAATTAACCTGAAATGTTTCTTACTCGTCACAGTATTGGCTTCTGTAGGATTTTAGTTCTCACATTAAAAAAAACTTGTATGAAACCTTACAAATGTGGGCTGTGAAATTAATAACCATAAATTGTTCTTGAATTAAACACTTATTAGGTGGTTAAGGTACTGTAAGTTGAATCTCTCAACATTCCCTCAGGGTTGAGTGTGTGTGTGTGTGTGTGTGTGAAGTGGAAGTGTATGAGCGTTAATACAGTTTGAATTTTTTTTTTTGCCTTGAGCAGCATTTATCTTGCTTTTATGCAAACACTGAAATATGTGCAGTATAAACCTCTCCTCCCAACAGCTAAATCAATATATGTATACGTCTAGACAACAATGTCACAGAGAACTTATGTTTGCTTTTAAAAAGCTAAAATAAAGTCTTTAAAGGAAAGGAAACTTCGAATCAGTAATTATGTTTGTCATTTTCAGTGAGTCTATAGAAAAGACAGCATTGTTTAATAAACTATTTATCTCCACTGGAGGATGCATATGTTTTAAGAAGATCTCGTCTTCTCTTAGGATTATGGTAAATGGTCTGCACTTATATAGCGCCTTTCTACCTTAGTGGCACTCAAAATGCTTTACAATGTGTTACGCATTCACACACCAGTGGCGACAGAGCTTCCATGCAAGGTGCTTGGGGGTTCAGTGTCTTGCCCAAGGACACTTCAGCATGTGGAGGGACCAGGGATCAAACCGCCAACCTTGTGATCGGTGGACAACCCACTCTACCACCTGAGCCACATGTCATGTTAAATCTTCCCTCATAATTTAATCTGTAATGTATTTTAACCTTACAGTACTGCATATTCCTGGAAGGAAAATGCAAGAACACTTGAAGGGATAGTAAAGTGAAGTCTCATTTAAAATCGTTTATATTCAGTCTCACAGCAGGGAGGGGGCGCTGGTGACAGGACCTGTTAATGATGAAGAATTAGATACAGAAATGAAGAAGATGAATTTGACTATGATCTGTACATCGTGTGCAACAAAGGGAACAAAAAAGAACAAAGAAAAATGGAAAAAAAAATCTCATATAATTGAAATATTATTATTCTGATTATTCTAAGCATTGTTACTTACTTTTAAGTATTTTTTAGGCATCTGTTATATTCATGCCTTATTCATGATAATCTTTCCTCACTTCACTTATCTGTTTGATCAGACTTTTGAATAAAACACTGTTATCTTAAAATGGGCTCTAGAAACAGAGTAAATTAACTGAACTTGCTTGCTTTTCCTGACATATTCCCATCGTCTTTTAAGTGAGTGTTTATAAAGTGGCAGCTGGGTTCAAGCAAAGATTTCCTGTCTATAGAAAGAGTGATGGTGTCTATAATAGCTAACCAATATTGTTCAGGTCATCTTTTAAAGGTTGTATGGTTAAGTCATCACGCGGAGTGGAGTGTCTGTAAAAAATCTGCATAAAGCCTCTTATAGACTTGACAAACTGCAGATTAAGACTGTTCTAGGTGTTTAGTACTTACACCTGTATACATTCAAGGTATATTTTCACCTGTGTGTAGCCCAGAGGCACCGTCCTGGCTCCATTGTAAATCTGGTGGTAAAACACTGATTTGTTAACCTCTGTGATCAATGAATCGCTCAGTGGACCCTTTATTCATGACCTTCTTTGGTTTGTCTTTTTTCTGACACTACAGACATCTACAAAGTAAAAAAAAGAAAGAATTCCAAGGCACTCACATTTAATAATCTGATTTAGAAATGGCTTCAAATTTGATAAAATACTGTCAAACACCATCCCTATAGCGACCTTTTAAAAGAGGTGCCCCGTTAAAGCAGACATTCAGGTTAATACTGAACTGAGAGCAACATTGAGAACATAGACACCTAACGGAGTGTTAAGCAAACCTTGTGTAGTCCACTGCCTGACTGTCCGGGCCTGTGTTGGAGTATATCAGGGCTTTTAGATGCGATGAAATGGGTTCTGGGACCTTCCTAGAAAACTGCTATTTCCTAGAAGAATAGACGTCTTTCAGGGATGACTGCGCTAGTAAAATGCAGCTTATTAGTCCAATCAAGTCCTACCTTTTGTTATCAAAAAGGTAGATCATACATCTATTTAAATGTTTGCATGATCCCATGATGGATGGTACAAATTATACAGCTGATACAGTACTAGATAGACACAGCTAGTGTAGGTGCAGATAGTCCCAGGGGTAATCAACACAGAAAACCTTTGTGACCTCAGGTTGTGCTGACCGAAGTGTTACAACCAGGAAAAGGTTAAAGCATGAAAGACAAACCTATTATTTTTGCCTGACAAGTATTCTAAAATCTGCTAACACAACACCGGCACTGAGAACAGGATTATGTCTCTGAACACTGTTATTTTGAGGGGGAAATGGTATATGTAATTTATAAGTTTACACACCAGCTAAAGAACCAACCGATGCAAGCAATAGACGGATGCCGAGGTAAATACATAACACCAATCCATCTTGAGTACACAGTTGTTTTTTCCTCTTTAACTTGTAGAATAGTTTGTTAAATAGCAAATTTTATGGACTCATAGGACTGTAAAGTAGTTATTCAGGCTCTGTGAGGTCTCTCCTCAGCCTGGTAATCCATCATGTGGGAGGACGAGGAAGAATGGCCATGATTCCCTGAATTACCTCCTCCGACACACACATACACACATTCCCCTGAGTCATCAGCGGTCACCACAGTCTCTCTGGGAGATGCCGGGTGTTGGGGAGTGAGGAGAAAAAATGAGGGGAGGGAGGACAGGGAAGAGGGAGAGAGAGTGAACAGGAATGAAGGAAACGAGGATAGAAAAAAAGGAGAAAAGGTAGGAGGGGCAGCACAGATACATGAGCCAATGAAACACAAAAGTCAGGGTTGAATGCTTGCTTCCTTAGCAACAGACAAACCATCAGAAATTGCTGCAAGTTGCTGAAATCAACATCTTTCCACAAATTCCCACCCAGAGCCCATGCTCTTTATGTACGTGATGTCTCAGGGAAAATTACATTTCTGTCTGCAGCATGACTTTATGAACTAGAGGGTGAAAGAAATGGTCAAGGTGCTGGCCCTGACTTAATCCCCATTAGCTCTGTCGCACTTCCACGTGTGAATGCTGAGGGTGATATCGCTGAGCCATGGCCTTTCCAGTATGTGCATGTAAGCATATTCTGTTTGCGTTTTTGTGAGGACAAACATGAGGAATTTCTTTGCCAAAGTACAGTAATGAACATCCCCATAAATGCAAAGAGGGAAATGTTTACTAGAAGAACAGCTTTAGAAATAACCCATTTCTTTGAGTAATTCAGACTGCTGGAGCAGCGCATTGGTACTGACTAAATGTTCATCTCCACTTTCCTCCATCGGACACATGGACTGTTAATGAAAGATGGTCATAGTGAGCTTGACGTCATCTACTGGTTTGTGGACGACCATTTTGAAGCCTCAAGTTTTTTTATCTGGTGTCACCATCTTGGTCTTTGAAAACTGGAAGAGGGCTGGACAAGGCCTTCTATTTTAAACTAGACGGCCCTAATTTAGAAAATGAACACCATGCTGTGTTAAAGGGGACTTGAAACTAGTGAGTGAGATCATAAACTCCTCTTGGTCCCTGCAAAACCAAAGGTGACCAGGCTTTGTTTAGTATCATTTGGTTGCCTGATTTCACTTAGTTTTCTCTTTTATTCTATATTTGTGCTTTGTTCTCTGCAGGTATTTCTGTCTCTGGAGCTGCATGGGTTAATCTGCTGTTACTAGCCTTGCCAATCTGTCCAGTGTTTATGGTTTCTTGTTTGTTGTCTGCTTGTCTCGGCTATTTTTACTCTCCCCTTCAACCTCACCCCAACCAGTTGAGGCAGACAGTCACCATCCCTGAGCCTGGTTCTGCCGGAGCAGGTCGTTCCTCCCTACTGTTGCAAATAATGTTGCTCATAAGAAATTCTCGGATTCATTGGGCTTTCCATGTAAAAGTATCTTAACTTTAGTTTTAAAATTGTCAGGTTAATCTCCATAATTAATAAAACTGTAGGATCTTAGCCTTAAGATCTAATTTAATTAGAATTTTATATAATTTTGTAAGGTATAAATAATGGTGACTTGACTTGACTTGTCATTATTGAACTGTTTACTGTTGGACTTCTATACAGTTGGGCTTCTTTGGAAAACCAGAGGAGTCGCCTCCTGCTGGCTGGTTTAAATAGCTTCCAGATCGGCTTCACTTTTAAGACCCGGAGGCTACATTCATCTTTCATCTACTGTTTTTGAACACTGAAAGGACCCATAAACAAAGAGGTCAATTATTCTTTTATGAAACAAATATGAGTCAGTTCCTATAGGTCAAGGGAAACACATTGCTATTCCAGTCAAACCCACTTCTTTTATACTGCAGAGGTTGACAGATCATTCACCTGGATTCAGTCTAACCTGCTAATTAGGTGATGGCCTGTTCCAGCTATATTTTGGTCTTTGTAATTCTCACCCAGCGATAAGATGATTATCTTGGACACCACTCTGTTACTATAGCAACAACTTCAGGCACAGGTCCAAATCAGTTACAGTCTAAATGACAATGCTACTGCCGCCCTTTTGCCATATCTGTAAACAAGTAAATATTGACATCTGTTATCTTCCCTCTAAATGCTCTTGTTAGCGCATTATCTGTAGTCTTTTTTATCACTGCTGTATTGTAATTACTGCATAGCTAATTTAGTGTTTCAGTTTACTGGTGATATATGAATGTGTTGATAATACAACATACTAAGCAACCATTGTAGGGTTAAATGTTCTCCCATAGCTCTAAACCAAGGTGAGCTCTCAGATCTAGGCAGTGAGACATTAAAGTTTGTTCCAACACACACAACAGTGTCATTAATTGGTTTCCACACACAGTTGTTTTTGTCAGAAAACAAGAAAATGCTCGTGTCAAGGCCACAGAGCAGCTCCGACACTGTTTCAGGTACATGGTGTGGAGGTCTTGCAGGCTGTCTTCCATCTGACAAGAAGGGGCTGATAAATCTTCTGAAAAATATTTTCCTTGTTGACAAGTGTATATTGAAGTCTGTCGAGGTGAGGCACATTTGCCAGCTCTTTGAGCCATATACGGCACTTAGGGCCTGCAAGGAGCCTGGAGGAATGCTTTTTTTTGAAGGCTTTTGACAAGTAAGTAACCAGAAAGGTTTCAGCTTTGAGCAGGACCAAAGCTGCTGGGTGAGTCTACCTGTGTTCTGTTTACATTTCCCTCAATGCAAAAAGTGTAATCCAAGTAAAATGCAATATCTTAAATCAAGGCAATATGTGCTCGTTAAGCTACGCCTTTTTTCCAGTCAGTTTTTCTGTTAGAATATTTCCCCTGCATTTAGCTTTCTTGTTTCTCATTATCGTAATATGATATCATAACTTGTTAATGAGATTTTATTAGTGGTTCTGAGTGAAACTATAATTACTACAATTATAAAGCTGTTTGCTCAGCATTGACAAGTACAAATCTGCTTTGCCATAGTCAGAATTTCTTATTTCAAGCATTGTATCCTTTTCATCTCTTCACACATTAAGAACAAATACTGTTGACATTAATCTATTCCAGTTAAAATACATACTTACAGTCTCTGTGACAAAACTATGAGCTTTAGCTGATCCCAGAACTGAACCAATAACTTCTACAATAGACACAGTGCTTGTTGTAAAATATAAGACAGTTTAAAGCATTGTCACCTTTGTAATCCTGTCATAGGTCTGATATTTTCATCTTCACCTTGACCACTAGTGGCCGTTATGGTGTCTTTGCATCCTTTGCTCTTTCCATAATTTACAGATATGGCTACTGAGTCAGTGAAGTTCTCGGTTTGTAGAAGCAATTATGGATGTTAGTTAAAATGTTATGTGTATTTAGTCATACTGAGCTGGTCTATGTCTGTTCCATTATGTTTACAGTTTGCTTAGGTTGTGTTTTACTCAGCTTTATGTTAGAGTAACAAAGCCATGAACGGTTTGCTGGGCTGATTACGATCCACGCTAGCATCGATTGGTGTGTTCAGAGTTATGCTCTGCCTGTCTTTAAATATAACAAGCTGTCAGGAGAAACTCAAACTGTCTAAAAGTGATCATGGCTCGCCACGTCATTGAGATTCATCCATCTTTAAGCAAGCTGGTCTTAATTCTAGTACTAGTTCATTAGTTTTAGTCAGGATTGCTCCTTCTTTTAAAAACAATGTTCTATTTACCAATTCCAGGGTATGTAGCCCTATTTCAAGACAACTGCAATAGTTCAGATGCTAAGTTTATGCAGATTTATCTACATATAAAAAAAATATTCCCAAACCTTTTCTTTACATCTAGACTAATGTATTTGTTTTTAGTCTGGCTACATAGGTGTTGTTCTTTGAGAAAAGATGTTTTTTGGATGTTTTAAAAAACCTTGGCAAGTGGAATTTCCTAATCAGAAGGCAGATACGTCTGCTTATTTTGAGCAGTGCTTTTTTCTTGTATTTCAGAGCGGAGTTTTTGCAGTGCACAAAGAGAGGACTTTAGTC